>CAEFZX010021506.1:0-98509 GCA_903066825.1 Alfaro cultratus
CACATAAGGAAGAGAACACTTTAAACTAAAAATATATGAACTAAAGTAATAATGATAATACCTAAAAATATCTAACAGCTATAAACGCTTGTAATGCAAATATGACAACTGAATTAATCAGGAAGCTTACTTTCAGAGAAGTTAGAAGACTTACTAATTAGTTACTCCAGCTGTTATAAAGAATCTACTCTTTAATCTTTGCAACCAAGGCCTGAGACAAGATGATAACAGAAGCTTTGCAGAAGCTATATCTGTGTTTGGAGTCATATGTCTTAAACACAAAGTTCATGAATGATGCAAAGCATGTCAAACTCCTTCTGAGGCACACACACTTCCATTACAATGAAAAACAAACATGAGCCAAGCATTCTCACAAAGCTGAGCGTTTTTCCAAGTGGTTTATATACATTCTGCAGATGCAGTGTTAGAGGTAAAACTGCAGTCCATGAAGATCATATAGTTCCACAGAATGAAGTTAACAAGCTGTCTGCTGCAGAACAGTTTGATTGATAGTGCAATTTCAGTGTATGAATCACTGCTGTTTGCTGACAGGAAATGAAAGCAAAACCAGAATTTGGTGACGACGACTCGTGTTTGGAGGAGGCGAGGTTGCTCAAACACTATTTATCTAGGATGGGACAGCAAATGATGATTCTACACTCCAAGCTCTAAAGGTGACTCCAAAACCCCCGTCAGTTTGAAAAACATCGAGTTTGACTCTGTAAAAGAAATCTGGGCTCCAAGTTTTTGAGAGGCTTGAGGTAGTTTCCATGAGTGTCATTGTCGGAGAGACTTAGAAGACCTTGAAAGTAAAACTGGGTAGAAAAATCACAAACTAGAATGTTGTTTGTTGAAATTTGGTCTGTCCTATTCTTACTTATTTATTTATTTTTACTAAATCTTTAATGGACAAAGGAAAAAGCTAAAGCTGGCAGTGTTCTTAAATTTTATACGAAGATATAACAGTGATGGCCAGAATTTTCAGCTTTTAACGATTCGTACCAAAACATCTTTAAAAAGAATTGGTTGGACAGGTTTACATTTAAATTTTTACTGTGTCTCTAGACATTTGCAAAGGTATTCACACCTGATGAACTTTTGCACAACTTGCCATAATACAATTTTATATCTAGAATTTTATAAATTGGTCAAAAAGCTAAATTTTGGTATCTTCTGTGTAGAAAACATTGTTTAACATGTAGATTGTTTTAAAAATGCATGTCTCACATTTCTGATTCATGTAATTAAACTGAAAAAAGCGTATTCCAATAAAATGTTTGCTTTGTGTTGTTTTGTGGTTATGTGACAAAATGCAAAAAGATCCAAGGTGGTATGATCAACCTTGCAAGTCACTTTTTAAATCAATGCAAAGTGAAACTAATTTGTAAAACTATGACCTCCTCCTTCATCTCAGTTCTCACCTTTAAGGTAGACAAAAGCCTTGTGTTCTTCAATTCCATCCCTGGTCCGTAGTCTGGCACTATAAACACCTTCATTCTCCTTGTATGCAGCCATCATAGTGATGATGGATTTACTGTCAGATGTCTTAATGTCCACATTGCTGGACTGCTGCAACTGTATGCCTGGAGGATGACAGCATGGTTGAGTGTCAGAAGTGTGCCATATTTAAATTGCCAAAAATGTGCCACAAGTGACTTCAGTTGCACTACCATCTCTGAACCAGAGGACATCCTGCTGGAAAGGAAGCAGGTCTGATGTGAAGGTACACTGTAGGGAGAGGCCACTGCCCTCCTTTACCCAGGTAGGTGGAAAGGAAATGTCAAACTGGGCTTCTTTTTGTTGCTGCAAGCCTAGAAGAGGCAGATGAAGAAGAAGGTCAAGCAATGCGATGTCATAAAAATGTTTAAAAAAGAAGAGAGATGGGAAGGAAAACAAAAGGATAATATTTTGAGTGAATGCTCTTTTGAACTTGTTCTGAACTGACTGAACTACAGGAAAGGATCTCGATGATGAGAAATGTAGGTACATTCTGTCATTGTGCCATCAAAACTGATGTGTGCAAAGATATCAACTTGTTAGTAGTCTGGAGGGAACACACCCAGCTTCTTCAACATCAGAAATGGAAGGATATGAAAGAAAACCAGAGGGTTTTTAGCTAATTAAAAATATATTTTTATGCTGAGTGGTATAACCATAAGAAAAAAATAAACCCTTCATACAAAAGACCACAAACACAAAAGACCACCACATGAAGCAGCCTGTGGGAACACTACATAAAGCAACAGTAAAGCTAAAAATGTGGCACATTTTGAAAGTGAGCAGCTCCCTTCTGCTATCAGTCATTTCCTGGCTTACCAAGGCATCAATCCATAAAATCTGGGCATGACCAACATGTGTCTCAAGCAACTTGTCAAATCTGGTTGTCTGGAGTGAATCTGTCACAAACAGACAACAATATGTTTCTTACGATAATTATATTCTGCTAAGCTAAATCACCGTTAAGTTAAAATACATATCTGCTTGTCATCATTCAAACCCTCGAAGATAGGATGACAAAGATAAATTTGCCACAGTTGCACTTTTGTTTATTGGCTGATTTGTGCTGAAGAAGGGAATCATCTTCTCATGAGATAACCCAGTCTCACTTAGATAAAAAAGAGGGCATGCAACTCTACAGGACATTTTCTACGATGAGCTTCTCTTGGACGCTGATAAAACTTCATTCAAAATGATTACTATCTGATTTCTTACTTTGGGGAAATGTACTATATTGATTGTAGACAGAGAGCTTCTGGGAACATACTATTGTAAACTAGATTAAATTGCGTAATCTTGATATACATTTGTATGTATTTTCAGGGATGTCTCCAATTTAAAATCATTCAAAGTGACAAAAACTTTATAAATATACATTTAAAATTAAATTTTACGCCTACAAACAAATAATGGCCTAATTAAACAATTTTAGATTAACAACATAAGATCAGGGGAAATTGCTTACTAAATTAAATGCAATGTCTCCATATTATACAGATTTACATTTCAGCACATTCAAAGTTGCAAATCAAACACATCCCAGACTTGCTATTTAGGTTGTGTCTGAATAGACTGAAAGACATAATACGACTGGAAAATGCATTCTATTTGTTTCTAATAAGTCCAGACCTGCCCAGATTATTCTTGTTTTTGAAGAACTTGGAAATTATATTATGGAATAAAAATCTAGATGATTAAAATATTCGGCTTCCACATTAAAGCCAAACTCTAAAGTACCAATGACCTCATTCCTCAAAGTTTTGTTTCTGATATATCGCTGCCTTTTTTTCTACATACATTCACAGGACATCCTTGTCAAACATTATGAACAATCGATCAATTCTAATGAGTGGGCAGCCTTGTTATTATTGTAGAAACAGCAATATAAATCAATGAACTGTATATTTTGGCCAAACATTGCTGATCCCCACACATGGTTGAGGCTATATAGGTCAAAGACTACCAGAGCTGGGAGCAAAATGGGATAAATCTCCTACTGCTGCCGAGATGAAATATACATGGCTGTCATTTCTGCTTAGATATGAGCAAATCATTTCATCCCTGCAGCAACCGACTCATATCTAATTAACACCCTTACATCCACAAACACCCACAGAGAAACATAAATCCTATGATAAACAAACACCAGCGATGAACTGCACCCTTTCAATCCAACCATATCTTCCTTGAGGAAGCATAGCACACAGCACTGCTGAATGTCATGCCACAGTTTTCAAAGCCACCCAGACCTCCCTCCTTCACAGAAGAAAAAAGGGGAGCTTCAAAGTGTGGCAGAGAAAATGAAAGGGGACACTTTTTATTAGGCCCTGGTTTGAAACTTACCTGTGGTCTGCGAGCTCTCTGAACCAGTCATGGCTCCATGATATGCTGAATCACGAAGTAGCAGAGCAGGACAGATTAAAGAAAGGAGGGGAGGTTAAAAAATAGAAAGAGACATCAGGAAGAACATTGTAAAAATGAAGGAGAAGGTAGCAAAATAGGGAGGCAAATCAAACTGGGCAGTGCCACATTTACAGAAAACACAGAATATTCTCTGTAACTGAGGTTATTTAAAAAAAATAAACCAGATATTTAAAATATACCCAAAGAGAACACACCTTGAGTAGTTGAATAATCTAATCACAATGCTGTAAAAAAAAAGTAGTTCCCTCTTACAGATAATTTCTATTTTAGCCTTTTTGTTGAACCTAAATGTTTTGGATTGTGCGCAAGGTGATCTCAATGTTCATAAATCAGACAAAAATAAAATAAGTAAATACAAAATCCTTTTTTTAAATGAAGATTTCATTCCTTTAAAGAAAAACACCAGCCAAACTACCCTGGTCATTTGCTTAAATTACTCCACTTGCTGTTTTGGGACAAAGTGTTAAATTGCACTGCATTATCATATATCAGTCTGGAAAAGGATATAAGGGCCCTCTTAAGTCTTTGGGACACTAGAAAAATAGTGAGAACCATTTTTCCCCACAGAAGAAAACATAAAATAGGAGTGAAGCTTTTCATGAATTTCTAGCCAATCAAAATTACTCTGACAGCATAAATGTTTTATCCAGGAAGTCCTAAAATAACCAAGAACAACATCTAAAGCACAGCAAATCTCACTTAGGCCTTATTCCTTCCAGTTTTATGGCTTCATGAGTCAGAAGTACTGAATAAGATCTGATACACAACGTGAAAGGAGGCCAGTTTCCTAGGATACCAAAAGCAGGTGCAGGGCCTGATTACGGCTAAATTGTGTTCACCTGTGATTAGCTGACCATAACGGCAACACCAAGACCTCAATTTTCATGCTTGTTTTTGTACTACTGTAACTGTTATTGTACAACAAAACTCTACACAGATACATGGTATGGTCCATGAACGGAAATCTGGAACGAAAAGCGTGGCAAGTGGTGAGAAGCTAGCAAATTCGGTAATGGTCAATGGAAATATGCGGTTTAAGATTCACTGTAACATTTTAATGTATGTTTACTGTGCAGAACTGGAGAAATTGTTGCGAGAAACTCATTGACGAGGCTACCGGCTGTTGGCAGACTTAATAGGAATCTACATGACACAACTCCACGGTTCTGCCACTGGTGAGTAAATGCTTTTTTTTTTTTTTTGGTCCATGCTGTTGCTTTCATTTTGACTGTAGTGTATTTTGAATTCTTGAGATGCTTTTCATAATCTTGCACTGGTTTTGACCGCTTGTTTCGTTCAGGTTCGAACCAGATTCCTATTATTTCACAATAATTATAGTAAGGAAGTCTTTTGTTGTTTTTTTTGGGGGGGTGAGGGTGGGGGAAGGGTGTCTAATGGCCACTGAATTAGGTTTGTAATGCTCTCAAGTATTGGGTTTATCTGTTTTACTTTCTCTGTTTGAAACACTTAAAGCACTTCTTCTGTCTCTTGTGGTTTTAATGTTTTTGATAAGAGCTAGGAGCATCTTCACTGTTTATTCTAGCACTAAGCTTCTTAGTGCTAGAAGACTCACTTGTGGTTTCTACTTAGATTAAAAGCTTGATTAGAAGTTGTCTGTCTGACTAAAACCTGTGTTCATCTTAATAAATTTGAAAATCAGATGAATTGCATGTATTTCAATAATCCAACTCAGAGTAAAACTCACTAAGATACAGAAAGAGATGTTTCAATTGCTTTTCTGTTGTCATGATTACTATGACTCACAACAAATACCACCCCAAAAATCAGAGTCCCTAAAACAAATACAGATTGTCAAATAATTATTTCAGTATACTGTATAAAAGTGGGCCTGCTGCTGTGATTTGCTTTATATGGACTCTAGAGGTGTTTTCCTTGGTTCAAACGTTTCTTTACACACAAAAATTTGGAGCAGCTGTCCTGAAAAAGTAGACTTTTTGTGAAAATCCCCTAAACATTGCTTGACAAGTCTCTCAAGTCTGCACAACTATCCATTTCTGTTATTGGACATATCATACTGTAAACAGCCAGCTTCTATAACAATAACTTTTTATGGCTTATTATTTTTATAGCGGGTATCAATGTCTGCCTGCTTCCTTGGGGTTATGTAGGTCATAACAAGGCTAAGGAACATTTCTGCAATATAAATTGTTTTATGTAGTACTACAATTTTCTGAAAAAACTGCAGTTGAGGTTTTCATTAGCTGTTAGTCATTGCAAAATTTAAAATGACAAGAAAGAACAAAAACACTTAATTCTGTTTGTTTTAAAAATATTGATACAGAAAATGTCCTCTATTTAAAAATGTTCAATATATTTATAAATGAGTTTCTCATATATTCAGGTATTTACATTCATTAAGATTCACTTGTGTTTGAATATTTTGCAGCTGATTGCAGCCACTAGGAGGCAGTGTTGTCAATAAATAACTAAGTAGGCGCAGTATCTGTTTTTAATTTAATATTTGTGCAATGCAGAGTTGTTGATACTCATCACTGGGTGATTTTTATGAAAGCAGCAACATGTGCACTGAATTTGTCTGTAGATATTTCACTTTGTCGTGAATCTGAATATTTATTTGCTTGATATTTGCCAAATCAGTTTTTCAGTGTCTCATAACGAATATAAAGCCTGAAAGTGAACTCTTCATTATCTCAGGATCCATCTCGGTTTTCATAATGATTTGCAGCAAAATATAACTTGTACGACATGTATAAGATCACTCACAGTTTACCACTAAGGTTCCAAATGTCGTTGCTTCGCCCAGGGCACTCTTGGCAACCACTTTATACTCTCCAGCATCTGCCGGAGAGCACCTTTTGAAGAATAAGGAATGCATTGTAAATGTTTGACCACAAAAAACTGTTTATTCCACATGTAGTTCTCTAGCTCTAATGGGTCGTTCATATAAATAAAGAACAAACCCCAAGGGGAAAAAAATATGTTATATAATTTTGCCAGCCACATTTTCCAGAATATCTTTCCCTGTTCAATTTCTGTTTCATCCATTTATGTCCACTCCCACAATAAGCTTTCTATGCAAATATTTTCAGCATTAATAACACTTTTAATCTTGGACCTACCTTCTGATCTCCAGTAAACTGAGGCCAAAATTTTGTTGGAGGCTGTAATTCCATGGTTGGGAAGATATTATTAGTGGTTCACCGTCTTTGTACCTGAAGAATAAGTAAATAGTCTTTGTTGATATGACAGTCATACATGCATGTTCCTTTGACAACAAAAGCTGCATTTGGATGCTACATTCTCCTGCTTACTGATTACTTGTTTTTAACATTCTACATCAAGGTAAAGTTTGGATGACTGTACACAGCAGAAGGGGAGCCTTTGATCTTTCATTCTCTCATGTGCTGAGTTTTGTTGAGCACAGACCTTTGCAGCTCATTGGGCTTGATGGGTCCCATATGGGTTGGTTAAACTCAGGAGCCACAGGTTATCGTGATCTCAGTGTTCATGCATACTAAATATCATCGCCTAGTCTCACAGCAACTCAGGTCTCAGGGTCAACAGTTTGGCAAACTTCCTGAATTTGCATGAGTAATTTTTTATTAATACACAGTGCAATATTTTGCTCTGGGAACTTATCTTGGGAAGAAAATGTCTTGACTTTTTGGCCACATGCTGGAGGTCATTGCTATTTTTTTGTTTTACCCGTATTTGACTGTTATGAATGTATGTTACTGATAGTTATATGGCCAACAGCAATTTTCTAATTACTTTATATTGTATTGCATGAGTACCAAAAAACACATTTCATTACCTTTTGCAGTAGAAAAAATAATTTATTTATTTTTTGGCAAATAAGGCCCTTTAAAAAACTGTATACACACACATAACATTAAGACATCTTATTTTCTAGTAAATCTCTATCTATATTTAAAAAGTATGCACACTGACAGGGGAGTGGATCCGAGGTCAGAAATGTTGCTTCTCATTTGCATTTTGCCATTGACTTCAAGTGATAGATTTGACAGTCCAGTCATAGACTGGATGACTAAGACAACTCAAATTTGGTAGTGTCTCAAAAAAAGAAAAGACATTCAATAGATTATCTAAAGCCATAGAAATGACATGCAGAACAGACAGATGCTCTTTCATACCACTGAATCTTTGGGGGTGGACAACCCCGGACATTGCAGGACAGTATCACAGTCATTCCCTCCCAGACTGTGTGAGCTCTCAGAGGGATAGTGAAATCTGGAGCTTTCTGACTCAGTCTCTCCAAGTAGTTCATATGGGCAGACTTCTTATTTTCTGCCTGAAATGCATATGCAGACAGTATTTTAAGAAACTAATATATTCTGTGGAAAAAGAAAATGAAATGAAGCATGACAAACTTTGTATTTGTTAGAAAAGACAAGGAAGTAAAAGATTAAGGTATAAAAAATAAACATTGTGAAGAAATGTGAATTTTCATTGCAATGTTAGGCTCTGTTTTTCATTCCTTCTACATAGTGAAAAACATAATATTTGTAGTGCTTTTTAAATGACAATTTTTTTAGTTTTCCGTTTATTGCAAAAGTATTCGTACCTCTTGAGCATTTTCACAATTTTTTTCAAGCTACAGCTACAAACTTTAATGTATTTTACTCAGATTTTATGTGATTAAATATGTTTCCGAGCAATACAGAGTAGTCCACCACAATGAAGTGGAAGGAATATAATAATTAAAATTCCAAAAACTGTAGCAGGGTTTTCTAGGTAACCCTTTATCTTCTCTAAATACACTAAATCAGTTGCATTCTTAAATAGTCTTGTGTGTAATTTAATCTCAGGAAACAGGTGTTTTGTGTTTTGAAGACCTCAGAAGTTTTTTGAGACAATTAGTAAGCAACAAGTTCTTGCAATAAATCTACTTCATGTTTTTCTTCCCCTTAACAATTTGACATTGCACAGCATTAGTCTTTTATACAAAATTCCAATAAAATGTACTAAATGCATTGTAAAACTTAGGTGTGAATACATTTGTAAAGCAGTGTGCATCTATTCATGTACACTGTTAAGTATGCATACATGAGCCATCTAGGTACACATCTCTCTACCTGTCTCCGGAGCGCCATTTTGTCAACTCGATTGCGCAACAGATGCTGGTTCCTTATCACATCTATCTCAATCCTCTCCACCTCATTGCCAAAGTGAGTCCACTTCTCTCTGTAGTATTCTTCATCTGCAGCCATCGTTTCTTGCAGAACTTCCCTAACACAAAGGAAAATTAAAACTTTTCTTATTACTTTTTTTAATAAGTTATAACAAAGTATAACTGACACCAAGGCTAAACACCAATACAGCTTAGTGGTTGTATTACCTGCATTACCTAACTTTTATTTTTTATTTTATTTTTTTAAATTTGGCAAAGTAGCAGCAGCACCAACAACCTGAGCAGGTTGTGCACCAATTGCAAGTTGCCACTGATTGTTTTTTGAATGCAGATATTTAATTCTCTCCCAATTTATTTAAACAAATGTTAATTTTCTTTTATGGCTCTTTCAAAAGCTCAGGGGTCGACCATTGTGGTTTGTTACTTTAATGAGCTCGATTTGCTCCCATGTTCCAAAGGGAGTTAGATGTTACTCTTTCAGGACAGGAAAATCAAACCCAGCTTCCACTGCTGATTTGTTTGAATTTAAAAAGATGAGCTGCCTGCTACCAAAAAAATCTGCCACATATGTATCTTTACAGGAATTCACATGTGGACAGTTTAAAGTGATTCTGTTTTTGGTTGAGTGGCACTCTTAATTTGTCTTTTGTCGAGCTCATATCTTCAAAGGTTTAAGGCGATCTATAGATATTCTACAACAAAACAAAATTTTCTGTTTTTCATAGCTGGTGAAAACTTTATATCTGTGCTTGCTCTACTGTTTCCTTGCTTTTGAAAGGGAATCAATTCACACGTGTATAGCTTGTTGTAGTTGTGAATATTTCCATATTATGTTGCATCCAACATCTCCTGTGCATAGTATAGTTCATCCATATGTATGGTTTTAAACATGCTTCACACACAGTCATGGACTTTCCCTGTATTTTCTAGACATCTTAATAGTTGCCCCTAAACAGGGATATTTTTTCATTTTTTGATTGACGGTCCCAAGAGCTTAATTATTTCAGAACCTACTTCACAAACAAATACGTTGCAGCAGCAGAGACTGGAACTTCAGTATTCAGATAATCTCTTCCCTTTGCCTTGATAGCCAATAGAGTAGAAATAATGGACCCCAAATGGTTGTAATTATTCTGTAAAATGCATAAACCGGATGAATGAATATGCAAGTAAATGCACATGCTTAGAATCATATACACATCCAGGTACTCAAAACACATCTTTAACTTGTGAGTTCGTTTGATGATTTGGTGTGTGCCAGTGTTTTTTATATATTTTGGCTCAAATATGTTAAGTCTTGAGGGGATAAAACACAGAATCTCATGTCATTTTAACATGAGCTGTTGCTGAAATTGCATCTCATCCTAAAACATGTAGGTAGGCAAAATGTTGGAAAACCACCAAATGCCAGATTCTCTTCAATAAAAATTAAAATGAATGTCACTCTCTCAAATCCTGTTAGGCACAGCCAAAGTAATAGTGTCCCACTATTCAAAAGCTTTCAACCCCATATTTCAGCTCTTAACCTGCAGGAGTTAATCATACTCTACATTAGTGGATTTCCATTCCTTTGTGCTGAAGTTTCAACCCATGCTGAATTCATAAAGATGTCTGAGAAACATCTTGATGATAAGTTATTAAAAATAAGTTATCATTGTGATAACTTATTAAAAATAAATCTACCATCTGGTTTAGATTAAATGTGCTATTGCAGCAAGACAAAATATTTAAAAGCTGAAATGGCCTGGTAAAGTTGGATTAATTGTGCACAGAAAATTAAAAGGGCTATTGGCTGATAACATAGAAGTTTAGGGAAGAGAGCACATAGAGATGTGAGACGGTAAATTGGGTAGGACCCTTTCATACTGCTTTGGCACAACTAATCTCCCCTTTATTTCACCTGAGTGGTAATACTGTCTAAGCATTCACCATATTTTCCATTTAGAGGGACCGAAAAAAAACAGTGCTCCCATTCAGATGTCTTCTGTTTTTACTTTTCAAAAAATCTTGGGGATTATCAAGATATTTTCTGGCAAATTTCAAGCAAGGCTTTGTGCTACATTTGTTTTGTAGTAAATGGATAGATGGATTTTGTCTGCGGTAACAAATATTCCTTTGACGAGGCTTCGTTAAAACAAAAATTAAGATAATGCTAAATAAAATTACAATGAGAAAAACAAAACCCACACTAATGCAAGAAAATTTAGGGTTTGCTCCATTTGTGGATGAAGTCTCTCATCCTTGATGACTGGAGTCATTTTGTAACCATTTCTAAATGAATTAATCTGTTCTTGAGCATTAGATCAAGGCATGATGTTTCTTTTTCAATTAATTTTTAATACTTTGTGTTAAGTAGGATCTATAGGTGTTTTTCCTAATATTTTTCAATTATAGTTAATATATGAAATCAAACTTTTTACTTCTTTTCTATCCTCTCCACCCCAAATTGGCCTGGAAAAATATTCCAATGTTCCAATTTACACTGCTGACAAAGTCGGCAACCTAGAGATGTCACAGATGTTTTGACACAAGTATAATCACATTCTGGATGTATTAGAAGACAGCAAAATAGCTGCTCCTGCAGTTAAGCCTCCAAATGTGAAGAAGTTATTAAATCTCAAGACAGATGTTGCGTGACCCAGGCGAAACAAGGTGCCCTTACAGTAAGAGAGGGATTTTGATAAATCAAGTCACCAGAGACAACAATTCCCTTGCTTCTGTTCTTTGTGACCTAAACCTCTCTACCATTCTGGGGCTTATTTTTAGATGTGACATCCTCTTTCTGACAGCTGAACAGTAATCCTGTTCTGGCAACATGATCAGGAGACACTCGCAGAGTAAAGGATAGCTCTACACTACATGCCGTTAACAAAGTGCTCCTAGATTCCTATTCACTAGTACTTTAGACTACATGCTCTGGTAGCAAATTACATCTGGTAACCACCATACTGCTGGAAAATCTTTTAGCTTGTTTGGGTTGTAAAAACAAGTATTTTACAAAAGTCCTTAAGTGTCATCAAACCTGGTGATGAGTCCCTGAAAGTAGAAATGTTGTCAAGTAAACCAGATGTCGAAGCTTAGATTTACAACACACTTCACAACTTGGATCACCAATTGTAAAAATGCATAACTGCAGGAATTACTGAGCTTTTCTGATGATTTGCCTGGAGTACATGACGCTAAAAAAAGAATAATAAAAAAAGAAACATTAAATTAAATAAAAAATAAAAAATAAAATGTCCAGATTAAGGGAAAAAGGCTCTGAAATACACATTTCGACACAAAACAAGATTTAGGATATTCTTCCTGAATGTTCGTGCCTAAAATTGCTTTATTTTGCTCTCTTTTTGGAATGCCACATTGATTATCCAGGATATCATTAATATTATGTTAACTATCAGAAAAACCAGCTGATAAACCTCTGTACCATTTTGCATACACTTCCTTCTCCTCTTCCTCTGTATAAAATGGAGACAAAGCTTCTGCTGTATGACACAGTTGAGTGATTATGGCTCATTACTGGTGTGACATTCTTTAGAACAGCAACTGAAGGGCACCAGCTGGCCTTTATAGACATGAATGAATGAGATGAGGAAGAAGCTCTGATTTCCATTGTCAGATGAGACTTTAAATGCTTTTACTCTGAACTGACTTGCAGGGCAAAGTGTGCGTAGAACTTGACCCTCTTCATGTTTTCTTTAAAGTGTGAAGATGAAGGATATGAAAGTGAGATCTGATTGATGGGAAGCGCATTAGAGGATGCATACATCATATAGGGAGGAAGTCCTCAAAAGAAAGGGGGGTGGACTCAGTCTTTAACTCAGTACGAGTATTTTTTATTTATTTTCTTTTTTCTTTTTTGCCATTTTATAATTGAAATGATTCCAACCCCATGAGAAACTGAAAAAAAATATCTTAGTCATGAGAATCAGGACACACTACCTAATGTTCCCCCATCTGATTTATGGTTACTTGGCTGGTCAACTCACTCACCTCACTCAAATCACACAGCAATATATGGAGTATTGTAAAAAAAGGGATATTAGAATCAATAAAGCCAACAAAGCAGATCTACTGGAGCAGATCTTATTCACTGTGGTTTTGCTGACCTCCTCAGCAGAGGCACATTTCCTTGGAAACTGGATGTTATGTTTTCAGTAAGCCATAATAAAGATTAATAGTCACAAAATACTAATGTGTGGAAACTCTTCGAGTTAAAATTTTTGAATTAAATTACTAAAATTATATCTTTGATTACACTCTAATTTACTGATATGTTCCTGTGGCTATTATTACACTAAACAAAAGTATCACAGATGTTGTTATGCAATTACTGTTGTGCTCTCAAACAATATGAGAGCATATTGTCTCCCTTCTAGGGCATGACAAAAAGATTTGTTACAATTGAGCACCTGAAGGGACTTGCAGCCCTCTGTGTTGTAAAAGTAATTGAGAAAAGCATCACTAGATGCAGACAGCAGTGTTTGCTTTTATACTTATGATGTCACTCTAGACTGAATTGTCAACAAAACATACCGCATATACAAACATGGCTAAAATCCTGTCTTACCAAGTCCTGTGGCGGGGCAAATTGTTCATGTTCAGGATCTCTTTGACAGACATCAGATCAGCAGGAATGATGGGTTGAACATTAGAGTAGGAGGCATCCTCATCACTAAGGAATCCGAAACATGTGGGAGAAGAAAAAAATATTGTATTAACACTTATTTTACATATTATTTAAACACAAACGGTAAGAGATATCTGGTCTTATGTCATTTACTCTTCTAATTGTAAAATTGAGCCTTCTAAACAAAGTTAATTTTCATTCTCATTGTTCTCGTGTACCACTAGAAAGCAGCATCGATAAGTCTGAACTTTAAATTAAATCATGCTTCTACATAAGTTCTGCATAATACTAACAAATGGAATGTACATGAGGCTTTAGGTTAGTAAGAGCTAGTTTTAAATGGTCAATCTTCAATAAAGAGGCTGATTTTATTCAATATGTTTTCTTCTCACAGTTCTTAGCAAGGTGAATGGTGACACAAGTTGAACAAAAGGAGCAGTCTGGAGTTTTACACCCATGAAAAATAAAACCCCATATTGTTCTGCTACTGTTCAGGGATTAGCCCTAAATGGGGATTAGTTTGTAATGTTTTATCTTTTGTTAGTTTTAAGTACTCTAGAAGTACTACATTGCAATTTGGAGATTTTTTGGCAGAATCCTATTTAAAAGGTATTATTAAAAAACATATTTACAGCACTGTCTTGAGGAAGTATCACAGCTTACAGAAATAAAGTATTTTCTTTCGCTAACAAAGAAATTCCCAAAGAGGTTTCTGCAGAACTTTGGCATAGCATCAATGGATCAAATATCTATTGTCTCTTTTGTTCTGTTTTTAGGGATTGGTTTTGTTCGTATTTCCCATGAACTCGGAGATTTAGACATTGCTTCCTTGCTGTATTTAGTCTTTTAGAGCCTGCACCATTTTATTCTGTAGCTGACCAGTTCTCAGAGACTTTTAGAGCATAATCCTGTTCAGATAATTCAGTTATTAGCAATAAGTTTTGTCTAATAGTGGTGTTCTTGCAAAATTTTATTCTGCAGGGAACTTTGAAGTAAAATCTTCACTCACTGGTTCCTTTGATTAGATACACCTGTTTAATTTTTTTGTTTACACAAATAGTGAATCAGCCAATCATGTTGCAGCAACTTAACACATTTAGGGATCTAGATGGGATGAAAAAACCTTGACATAAAAATCAAGGATCAAAGGAAGGAATGGGATTTATGAGACTTGTAGCCATTGTTGTAGTTGCCAAATGGGCAGGTCTGATCTGCTAGAATGTTAATGTACTTGAGTTTTCAAATCATCCAAAGCATGCTGATAACCGTCTCTGAACTCTGTAGATATCTTGAACCTTGAAGCAGAAGAGCTACAGTAGCAGAAAACCACACAGGGTATCACAGTTTGAAAGTTGCCTAGTTTGAATAGTTTTGATTTTAGCTGCAATGTTCAGTTGGTGGTCAGAATTACAAAAAAATTAAATAAAATAACATGAAGGTATGGATTAATTCAGTCTTGTTTCAATAGTTTTGCCTGGGGAGGTGGTGTAATGATGTGAGGGACATTTCCTGGCACACCTAGCAACACAGCTTTGCAGAGTATTTTTGAGCCTGACCGTCCCTTTTTGGTCATAATGGGTACTCATCTGCTGATCTCTAATTTCAGCTAAGTAATGTATCATATCATAAAGTTTAAATAATCTCAAATTGGTTTCTTTAATGGGTTCACTGTACTCTAATCCCCTCGTCTGTGCAGCTGAAAAATCTGCAGCAGCAATGTAATAGTATTGGTGAACATTAACCAGGTTTCATGAGGACTGTTTTTGACGCTAGACTGAAAGCGGTTCTCAAAGCATATGGAGATTCAACTTGGCACCAACAGGATATGCCTAATAAGGTAACCAGTGAGTCTTTGTTTTACAGGGTCAACTCAATTGGTGCATTACATATGTTTTGTGAAAAAAAAAAAAGCAAAAAACAATAGTAACTCGAGTTCTGCTGCACACAGCGTGACCCATTTTTACCCGTGTGTGAAAAATGTCATGACCAGAATCAGCTGCTTCAGCTCTGTGAGTGTTCCCCTTTCCTTCACTGCTGTACAAACACACATGCCATTGTCTTCAGGGAGCTTATGCAATCAGGAGGAACAGTGGTTACGGTTGTGAAGTCACGCACACCAATCATGTAGGTTACAAGCCAAAGGCTTTTGGATCTATTTAACATTTAACTATAATACAATGTTAATGTTTTTGTGGCATTTTAGCATACAATCATTGGGAATGTTTAGCTCTTGCAGTTCACTGCTGTCAACTCTTAATTATGCTTGTATGTGTGTTTCAGGTGATGAGTCAGAACATAAACTCAACATAATAAGAAAACATAATACAAGGCACTAGACATGTACAGGGAAGGTATTTTTAATGAAAACACAATCAGTTATCTCCTTCAGTAGAATATCTCTTTAGGGATCCAAAGCATGTCCAGTCATGCAGATACACACTTGATACTCTTGTATACACTCTTGTGACTGTACAACTGGCTTGTGAGAAGCAAAAATTGTTCAACACAATAAACCGAGCTGACCTTTTCTTTGGGGATCCCCATTTAAAAGAGAAGGGCTTTTATTGGTGACATGGTCTCTAGTGGCAATGAGGTTTAAAGACATGTAGTGGAGGAGCTACTTTTTAATTCGCTCCCCTCTTTGCCAGGTGACTGTTGCTTTTTTAAAACTGAATAATTACAGCTACAGTGGGCATTTTAAGTTTCTGCTTTTTTTTGTTGTCTCACAGCTATATTTAAAATATTTGCTTAACATTGAAACAAAGTACTGTAAACTCCACCTGCATTGAAATAAAAAAAAAAACCCAGTTTATCTGTCAGATATGTTTACTCAGGTGAGAATGACACAAACCCCAACTACCGTTGCTGCTAAGGTCTAGCCTCAGGCATTACTTTCCACAAGCCATCTTACAAATTGCAGTGCAAATTTACATGACTTCTCTTTTCCTTTTGTTTGCCAGTTCAGAAATTTCCCCATTTCACGGTACTCTGAGAACAACTTCTGCTTTCCTGTTCTATGGGTGGTATCGCTAGAGTACAGCCACAGTTAGATACACAAAGAGACAAACCCACAGGGCACAGCATATAAACACACAGGTGCATCCAGTAAAGCATGTGTGTGACTTGTACTGTGTGCAGAAAACTGGGGGATGTGAATTCATGTGTTAATAAACATGAAGAGTGTTCCTCAAAACACTAACAGGAGGAAATAAAAAGAGGAAAAGTTGACTGGTACAGGACAATCTGCTCTTATTGTTGTGTGCATCTCAAAAAGTCTTACAGAAAAATGTATCCATTGCACACAATGGGGAGGAAGTAAAATGTTTGAAAACATAGTTTGAACATTGTTTTTCTTTTTAATATTTATCAATACTACAAACCACCTGCTCTCTCTCATAATTATTTTATACACAGAGACATGTCCTCTAAGTTCAAGTTAAACTAAGCTTGATGGTATAATTGTACATTTTCAACCTCTAAGCAGGAAAGTGGATCCAGTTCTCTTTTTATTTTATTCCACAGTGGAGATTGTAGGTCCACAGGTTAGCCTAATTTTATAACTTGCCGCAGTAGAGGCTGTGAAAATCAAGCAAATTGGACTTGAGTGTCGTATGGCAGAGGGAAAATGATTTTGGTTAAATCTCAATAGGATTCTTTTGGCTCATGTTTGATTTGTTGTATGAATTTCATTCTTTTAACAAAGTGTGTAGTTATGTAGGCTTACTGTGCAGTATTTGAGTCAGTGTGAAGATGATGAATATCATCTCACAGGGAGATGGGCCTAGAAATATATAGGTTGTGCTGCTGAGATGTGGGTGGCTGAGGTGGAGAGATATGTGATGAGAAAAGCAAAGTATCATAAATTCCTGTAGTCAGAAATGCATTTTGAACTCTTACATGCATATTGTGACACTGAGGGAAGATTTTTATTTTTTTTACTTATCAGATGAATTAACAAGTACATGTAGGGCAGTGATTATGTCATGTTATGTCAGTGGATGCCACCAAAATGTTAGATTTGTTCTTTGGGTTGTGGAAGTTGGTAAAGTGTGTCCATTGAAGAACAGCATATTTGGCATCTGTTACTGTTCGCTGGCAGTACAACAGTCAGTATTTGCTGTGAATTCTGAAGGTAAACAATACTGACCGCCAGCTCCTCACTGTAGCCAAATGTTACTTTCAGTGTCCTATTTTTTAAAATATATGCTGTATCTGTAAACAAACAAACAAAAAAATAACTACGTTAATGAGACTTATGTTGACACGCAGTATTTGCTGTGAATTCTGAAGGCGAAGCCGCTGCGCTGTCGGGTGGTCCGAATAAACGGTCTGAACCACGATCTCAACCGCCGTGTGTGTCCAATTCCTGCCTCAAGTTTCCTTCCACAATCATAAGGAACAGCGAGGTGTCATTTCACACGGACAGGGTTACATACACATAACAAGGTTATTTTTGTGAAAATACTATGCATTGTTCCTGTCATGGTGCTTTGTTTTTTTGCATCTCTTACAGTTATACACTAATGGTAATAACCGGGAAACCTTGCTGATTTTGCATTTTAAGCACCTGTTTCAGAACAGCGCCAGTCCCACAATTACCTGATAGTTGCAGATGTTTAAAATGCTTACTTCTGTGGGACTTTACAGATTTTTGACTTTCTCAGAAATTCAAAAAAGTTTTACATTGGCTACATTTAAACTGAGAAACATAGTTTACTTGTGCAATTTAAGATCAAATGGAGCTATCTGAACTATCAAACTTGCCAAAAAGGAATCTAAGCTAATGTCCCACAGATTCACCTTTTTAATTGAAAAGATTGAGCAAGCAATAAAAGGTATTTACAGTATCTGTAATGGGAATGTCGAAGTGAGCTGAAGTAAATCTAATTGCACCCTCCTGTACCTAACTCAATAAAACAGTTTGCCCCTAATTGGAGCAGTTTCATTACTGGAGATTTTATTAATAGTTTCTGGGTCGCAGATAAGGTAGATGGCACAGAGGAATGCTGTTTCTGGCTGAAATATGAATACATTTAGGATGACTACATATTTGGCTTAGCTTTCTGCTGCAATGTTGTAGTAAATAGTGCTTAGATTCCAGGACTTCACCAATTTAATTCTTAAACTGCATTCATCCTTGTAGCAAAGTCAGAAATCTTGGCAATATCCCTGACCCCCTGTTTTAATTTTCCTCCAACAAATCGCAATCAACGCTTTACACCTGGAAGTGAAGGTCCGCTTCTTTATCTGGGAGGAAAGCTGCATGCCGTGAGACATGTGGGACAACTGCTCTTCTTGCTCTCGCTGCATCACCATCTTGGTTTCCATGGTAAAATACCCCAAAAGGACCCTGTGAGTGTGTGGGAGAAGAGAAGCAGGAAGGGGGAACCAGGTGAGATACATAGTCGATGAGAATCTCACACCAAATGGACATTAGTCCTAGCTGGGCAATTTACTGGATTCGGAATAAGTTAGACATATACAGCTTTAGCAATAAATTTATGCATACATTATTAAAATGTTGAGAAAAAAATATTTAATCAAACTTGGTAAACCTTTTAACAGGTTGATGCAATTTCCTGAGGTATTAATGAAATGCATTCAATATGTGATCGCTCTACTTTCCCTACTCTGTATTTACCACATGATTCTTTCTTTCCATATCATATTCCAAGAGTGGTAGTTGAATGTTAGATGCCACTGTTCTCTCATATTTCATAAAATATGTAAAATTTAATAGAAACTACAGGATGCAGCAACATCAACCCAACAATTCAAAATATCAATAGGGAAACTGATATCAAACTCGCTCACTACAAGGTAACTTATCTTTCTCTTGCATCTTTATTCTAAAATACTTAGTTGTTTTTTTGATCTGGCAAAATGAGTAGTTTATCTTTGAAGTGCAATTTTGCACCATATTAGTCCAAGATGTGCAACCACTGCACTGAAAATGGAAATATGGAAGTAAATCTTATAAAATATAATTTTAGGAAGCAATAATAGTGAGAACAACCTGTGATTCCATAATGAGCTGATAAAGCATTCCGTGAGAAGGAGGAAATTAGATTTTTCAGTGTCTGCAAACAATGCACAAAGTACTGTAAAACATTTTGCAACTTAACAAATACCTAGGCAAGGCAAGGCAACTTTATTTAGATAGCACCTTTCAGCCAAAGACAATTCAAAGTGCTTGGCAAAAGTATCTTACCAGTAGTATTTACATTTTTCAAATTTAAAGCACAGGAATATGGAATGTTATTTTAGGTTGGAGTTGTACTAAAATTGGGCTTTAATGTCCCCTAAGACATCAAAGCCATCAAGTAGGAAAAGAGACCTTGATTGCAATTAAATATTTTAAATCTAAATTGATATCAACCACCTGTTTAGATCTGCAACTTAACGGATAAAAAACACAACAAAAGAATTACAGTAACAATGACCATAATAATGACTGCAACAGCAAACGTAACAAAGGGTTCTTGGTCAAATTGCCTCTTTCTCAGTTTGCACCTAGGTACTACTTTTTTGTCCTTTTCTGTTTCTATTTTGTCCCCATGATTTAATGTCTAAGAATGTTTCTTTTTCAATTTCCACAACCTATATAAAAAGTCTTTAATCTCATAATTTTACTTGAATTGCTTAACTGTGTGTTACAACTTTTTCTATTTCCTTTGGTTCTAAAACTGAGTTTAGCCAGTTGGCCCTTAAGAAATATGACAGATGATGTCCTTGGTCTTTCTAAAAATAATCAAATTTCTTGCTAGTGGATGTTGTTCTCAAAATTCAGTAACATATCTGAGACGTTCTCCATAAGGGTACAGTTTGGTGCAGAAAGATAATGGCTTCACTTTGCATCCAAAGAATTCGAGTATAAAGTCAAAAACCTGTGAAGGGGTGAAATGATAATCACCTCTAACAAAAGCATTTACACTCCTTTTGTAAAAATATCAATTCTCCTTAACAAGCTTAGGAAATACAAAACATAGCAATTCTATTCTCAATTTAAAACATGAATACAATTTAAAGCATTTTCAGAAATGCTATATTTGGTATTGCCATTTGCTGCTTTAAGAAATATATCAAGGAATTTTGTATCCCTGTTTATTGCAGAATTAAAGGTAAAGCAACAAATTTACCACCCAGTATTTAAAATCTCATGGTATATTTTTGTGTAAAAGGAGATTCCCATTTGTTGTGAAATAATTCAAATGCTTTTTGAACAAAATACCAAGGATTAGGTATCTGTGTGGGTGAATCCAAATAGGTATCATTGTGAAATGAGATTCAGCCTAACTGGGTCATCAGTTATGCCTGGTTCTTTCCTTTTTCATGTTGAATATGTCAACTATTTAGTGGATGTATTAAGTGTTACACAGGCAAAATGGAAAATAGCTAAATAAATTAGGGTAAAAATATCTTGATTGTGGTTAAAGATTTGGTTCTTGAAAAGGTGTGTTACAGTCCCATGTTAAATGAATCACTCTTCTGTAGGCTGCCGAGTCCCTAATAATCCATCAGTTGAGGTTTGGTATGCTGCTGCCCACACCCTGCCTGTCATTAATCATGGTGCTGCTCTGGGGAAGTGAACGCAGAATGCGCCCAACAAACAGAATCAGGTTGCGCTTGAGTGATAGCTTCATTCAACCACTCCCAACAGAGAGCACCTGTGTTTGCAGCATAATGTGTTATTTCTTCTCATCTTCTTCGATTACACAGTGGAAAACAGTGCAGAGTTAGATAATGGGCTAATACACTGGTGGGTCAGTTTAATCCCTTGTGTTTTTTTTTTAATCTATGTTCATGACTCTGGTGTACAAAAGCAGAGGTTTGTTTGATTACTAATAATGGTAATCAAACCATTTTTAGTAATCAATAGTTTGATTACTAATAATGGTTAGTAATCAAACCATTGATTACTAACCACTGGTAATCAATGATTTGATTACTAATTAAACCATTGATTTGTGATCAATGGTTTGATTAAATTTACCAATTTAATGTAAATTGGTAAATGTACATTACATTTTAATATGTGGCCCATTAAAATGTACCAATCTCTATTGGTAGACGTGGATGCTGCTATGGAGGGAAAAGGCAAGCACAAAGTCTCTTAACTGAAGTGCTCCCAAACTCATACTTATCACTGTAAAGGCGGAAGAAAAGTGTATTTGGATGATTTTGTTCGGTCTGTTCGGTTTGCCAAGGAAAGCTTTGTCTGAACAAAATGAGAACTTACTTGATGTCATCCCTAGAGAGTAATTAAAAGCTACATCCACTGAGGCCAAGAAAAGATTAGACCATTAAGAAGTTCAACAAGCTGGATAAGCTAGAAAATACACTAAAGAGGAACAACAAGAGTAAAGAAATCTCCCTGGCAATGCAAAGACTCTCTAATTAATAGCACTTCGCAGATGTGTTGGAGGAGAATGCAATTCACACAGCCCTAATATTTTTTTTCATGCATGGTAATGCATGAATTCGGTCTTTATTGACATCAGATAAAACCCTCTTGAATACTGTTTGTAGTATGTTTAGAAAATGTGAAAGGAATGAGACCCTACTTACCCTTTCTTCAAAAGGAAAAGAGATGAGGTCTTCTGGCTGTCAATGAATAGTAGGACAAAGCAGGCACCTTTCCCAGCTGCCTACTCACCTTAAAGATGTTCGGTCTTGGAATCTCCCTTCTCTGTATTACCAGTCACGGTCTACGTCCACCTCTCTGTCTCCTTTGTCTTTTGCTGAAGCAATGAGGTGGACCCTGAACACAAAGTGTCCTCTGGTGCCAAGTATGTGGACCACACAATGCTCTTTCATTCTTAAGTTGGTAAATATAGACTGACATTCTCTCCTACCCATAAATACCCCTAACATAGGCTGCACTTGTCCTAAATGTACGCACACAGTCACCACTAGGACCATAATCAGTGGTCATCAATATAAGCCCTATCGATTTAGAGCTATTTCTTTGGACAAGCAGCTAAGACACAAGCAGCAAAGAGACAACTCTTCTCTGTACAATACAATAAGATCAACTGAAGAGAAGAATTGGAGTGGCATTATGTTCAACTGTCACAGAAAGAACAAGATATTGTTTTCGATCTTAGCACTATCCCACCTGGATGCAAATGTGTGAAAAAGAAAAAAAAAAAGAAAACAGAAAACAGAAAAGAAAGGTATTAGAAAAAGGAAAACAATTGAGAACTGAAAAAGTGTTTTTACAAATGTATCTTATGGAATGTAGATTACGATAATTTTGTGAAACCAACAACTCTCCACTTCTTGTTGGGTCCAGAATATCTCCCCTTTTGAAATGTTGTCAAGAACTTCATGATATAGCAAAAATAGTCATCATGATCTGTGTTTGCAATATTCCAGTAACAAAGAACTGCTACTATCATGTTTGTTTGATATTAAATATCAGATGTCAAACATTATTACTCTACATGTCAAAAATATATTACGCTAGTTAGATTGACGCCTAGCTGTCCTGAACACCCACAGCTGATGCATAATTAGAGATACTGAAGCTCAAGGAGAGTGATTATATTGTTAATAATTGATGATCAATAAAGAAAACAGGCCAAATATGGCTTAAATCTAATCAAGCAAGAGAGGCTAGAGATGTGTTTATCATACTGAAGAATAAATTATGATATATAGTAATTGTTTTCAATTCTATTGCCCTTAAAAATATTTATACATTTTTTTTAATCCCACTTTTTCTCACATTTGAATCTCTAAGATTGCATTTGAGTTTGTGGCTTGTTGTTGATGGTTTCACATGTCCGCAAATAACTTAAGAAAATCTGATGAACATGTGTCATATTTGCAAGATTCTTTTTCTTAACATGCATGAAGTGGACATTGCTGATTTTACTCACAATGACCAAACATACACCAATGCTCCAACTAGAGGGAATCATTCAAGGCCACAGAATATATTTATAAGCTTTTAGTGGGCACACCTGCCTTTGGAATATCAACCCTCAATACAAGCTCGGGTTGCTGTGCCCTTTATTTTCATCATTCGTCAGCATGAGTGTTCGACTAAGAATAGCTGAGAAACACGCCTTTGTAATTTATTTCTTTTTTGTATGACTTCTCAGATTCTGGCTTCACTTGGAATAATTTAACCCAGCTTTGTTTTTTTATGCTATGGCTAGAGAAAATCAGTATTGATGAGTATTATATCTATATCCGTAGTCTAATTGAGGACTCGTGATACTGTCATAACTTCCAAATAATTTATGTAAACGTTGTAGGAAGAGTCGGTGGATTACTACAAAAGCGATCAAACTGCAGATACTAGGAGTGATGAATCCTCTATTCAGCTATAAATCCAGATTAGAATTTAAATTACCAAAATGTCTCTAATAAACAGACTAACAAACACTGTGACGGTGACATGAGGGAGAAATTAGAAAATACATGTGGTTATTTCCAGGCAGACACCATTTGTGTTCTAATTTTGGTTGGTTATTTTTCATTTTAGCTTCCTCCTGGTTCCACTAGAGAGGTCAAAGGTCAACTAAAATGAGTGTGTGCGTGTGTGTGTGTGTGTGTGCGAGAGAGAGAGAGGCAAGATGCAACACTGTTGCCTTGCAGCAAAAAGGTCCTGGGTTCGATTCCCGGCCTGGGGTCTTTCTGCACTGAGTTTGCATGTTCTCCCTGTGCATGCGTGGGTTCTCTCCGGGTTCTCTAGCTTCCTCCCACAGTCCAAAAACATGACTGTTAGGTTAAGTGGTCTTTCTAAATTCTCCCTAGGTGTGAGTGTGTGTGTGCATGGTGGTTTATCCTGTCTGTCTCTGTGCTGTCCTGTGACAGACTGGCGACCTGTTCTCGCCTGGAACGTTAGCTGGAGAAAGGCCCAGCAACTCCCAACCCCACTAGGGACAAGGTGTCAGAAAATGGATGGATGGATAGACAAGATGCACCGTCTGTGCTGTGATAGGCCATGTGTTAGTCTCCTGACATCTGGTCAAAAGATATCACTCAATTAAATAAAAATTCCTACAGTGTTCAACTTTCTTTTCTGAGAGACTAAATTTTAGGTTTTCATTAAACCATAATCAAAATTACAAGAAACAAAATCTTGGAATAAGTCAGTCTGTATGTGATGATTCTAGATGATATTAGTTTCACTTTCTGAGATAACTAGCAAGAAATATTGCTCTTTTATGCAATATAAAACCAATTTTTAACCATACTAGTATGTATTTGAAGATGAGGACAAATTCAGAGGTTTACATGAAAAGTTGCATTTACATTTATCAGTTTTGTCAAGTAAATATAAGTTTATTAAATAGTTTTGAAAAGCATTGAGAAATGTATTTTCTTAAAATTATAGATAATTACCGTAGTGGAGTGAGGTTCACACGTGAACAGCTGATGGTTTTATTAGGGACCAAAAATGGAACAATCTTCACTAAGAGTCTGAAAAAATCTTTCAATAAAATAAAAATGGGATTATTATTTTTTTTTTTGGCAATAAAAATGAGATGTTTCCTGGTCATAAAGTACTTAGAAGTGTGCTCACTGCCATGAGACATTTCCTGGTTATAAAATACTTAGATGTGTGCTCCCTGGCATTTAAAGGTTTTTCCCCTTTTATTTATCACTGTTTACAGTTCATGCCTTTGAGAAAATGGCACAGACACCATGCAACTCATAGTTTAATAGACAACTCAACATAGGAACAGACACAACCCCACTATGTATCCAGATTGGATCGATTGTTTTCCTTCAGGAGAACTGACCTTGTTCAAACAAAATAAAAATTTTTTCCCCCATCCTTTCACTGGCTATCAAGCGCAGAATACCTTTAATGGACATAGAAGTTGTAGGGCAGATCAGTCATTTCTTGGCCAGTTTTGACAGCTGTTTCCACGCCTTTTTTCTAATAAAGGCCTATTAAGACATCATTAGAATGCAAGAGAGGAATGGATGAGGAGCAAAGTGATTGCATCCAATTACATGTAGACTTCAATTTATGAAATAATTTGGTTTGGGAGAGAGATCAGCCTTGTCTTCTGAACAGGACTGCCGGCTGAAGGTTGTGATTCATTCGTGTCACTGTGCAAAATCCTCTTAACCTGACATCACTGGGAAAATTAAAAGAAGATCTGATCTTCTCTAATATCATCAATGTTAAGATGGACACTGATATATTGAGGTGTAGTATAACTGACTCTAACATCTTAAATATTTTGATTATGCAAGAACATCTACAAATATGTGGAACCTTGACTTGTCATGGGGTTTATTAGATTGTAATTGGCATGGGTTAAATAGAAGGAATTTTAAGACATGCACTTTGTGTTTTGGTTATGAGGGGGAAAAAAATTAGCTTTTCATTCACTATTGTTGGCAATCATCTATATTGCCGTTAGCTTGTGCCATCCTCTACAGGGAGTGCTAAAACTTTTATGGTAAAAATTATCTCCTCATTGAACAGATTTAAAATCCTATTAAATGTCACCAGTCCAGATTTGACCTTAGACTACTGCTTTATGCTAAAGGTAACTTTGGAAACTTCTTGTAAAAAAGGAGCTGTATAGTAAATATTAGGAAACCTTGAAGGTGAGAGTGCACCAAATGCTGTATTGTGCTTCAGCTTCTTTTCAGTGATGAGTAAGGAGTGCCACATTGTTTGGTTCACCAAAATAAAGTCTGATGATCACACTTTGAGAATTTTATGTTTTACCAGACCTGTTGTGTTGAGGGGCAATCTGAAACTCAGGTCAGATCTTTTATTTTTTGATAAGTTCATACTCCATTTTAGAGTTAGTGTGGTTTGGTTCATTTTCAATAATTATTTGAATTATTAATTCACATAATTACTAGTTGTTTTTATAAACAAACTCTGAAAACTTTTGACCTTTTCCCATCTTTGATTTCCTTACAATCACAATAATGACATAAATGCCGTTGCTCGTATACAAGGTCTGCCTCGACCCCTCCTGTTAAAACGTTTTGCTGCTAATGGGTTTGGCTGTCATCATGTAATATTTCGTGGCAAAACTGGGATCGCAATATATGTTAATTAAAATGAAAGATGTCTGAAGTTTAGCTTTAGATTGTTTTCATCATGTAGCCCATAGTCCCACCTTAACAAATTGAGTCATTTTTATCTATATGATGTGACCAGTTGTAAAATATATGGAACTAAAGTATAAATATTTTGAAGCAACTGACTAACCATCAAAGCACTTGAAGGCTTTGTGAATGAGTTCTATGCATTTTGAGAAGTATTTACTGAATATTAATATTGATTTAATATACTAACACTTATACTATAATGTTTTTCTTTTTATATATGTGACCTGTTATCTATGTTCATGTTCCTTTTGTTGCAAAGTATAATGGTGAAGTTGTTTTTTTTGTGTTTTAGCTTTGATCTTGTTTCATGTTTTGGTCTGTAGTTCACACTAATTTGGGACAAATCCAATTACTTTGGGTTCAAATGAATTTGCATTATTGTTTTTATGAAGTAGAATGTTTTTTTTTTTGTTTTGTTTTTTTCTTCATCAAAACACCAAGAAGTGTTAAAGAATAAAGAATTTCTTCACCTCCCTAAAGCTGCTATTTCTCAAAATAATTTCTTTTCTAGAAATGTCAAACCTGGTTTCTCTAATCCATGTCCTGCTTGTGAAAGAAATGGTTGAAGTGGCCAGACTCGGAGTCCATCAACAAATTCATTGATCTGGGCCAGGCACAACCCCACAGCAGTGATTGAAATTCTGTTTGGGTGGGAAAAACTGGGTTCATTCAAACAACTATCCCCCTTCCAAAGTTTTATCATGGCTCTGGTACTCAAGAGAGTTTGCTCTGAAATGTGCTCCTCGATATCACCCTGACTTGGAGATGTGAAAGAAAAGATTGATGGGTTTTCCACCAAACAGAACAGAACATGTCAGAGCTGGTAGGCAATCTAAAGAATTATTATTTCTTTCCCTTTTCCAAAGATAAGCTAGATATAAAGACAGATTCAAAGGGCATGGTGGAAAAATCTTGACAGCAGCAACTGGCTGGTTTCTTCTCTTGTAAGACACCTGAGACAAAAATAAAATGTCTTGCCATTAAAGTTTCTCTTTTTTTTATTGCAGCATTTTGTCTGATAGATTGGTATCAACTTGAACTCTTATTTAATTTGTCTTTTCCTGTTTATTTCTTCACTTCATGCTTTTTTTTCTTGAAAAAGTATTTTTTATTTCTAGATTGAATATTTTGTTACTGGCTCCTTGCATATTAGTTCACTTGCTTATTCTCACAGGAGACATTTTAAATGTTAAATTCTTAACTTTTGTGAATTTATTTTCTGAACAATTTAAATCATCTTCCAGTTCTTGATCTTGACTTGCTTTGAATCATACCTTTATAACAACCTTTTTGTATCAGACCTATCCTCACTTTAACCTGGAAATCACTAGTTGAAATATAATAATTCACATCAACCTTATTGGGGTTTGGTTGACAGGTCCCACAATAATTAGGATTGTGTTTTTTTCCCCCAAAACTTTGGGGGGAAGAGGGGAGAGAAGTATCAAGAGTGATTGAATAATGTCAAGTAATCTGGTGTTTTCTGAAATTACAAAGAAAAAGTGTTTATGAAATTGTTTAGTAAAGGACTGAGAGCAAATACTAAACTGAAAAATGGATGTGATGAATATCATCACAAAGAGAAACTATTTAACTGGTCATAGATTACAATTAAGAAAGTTCTGTGAAGCTTTAAACTTGTAATTCTGAGGTTCTGTCTTCTTTTTAAAGTTCAAGTGCATGTGAACAAATGTCTTACTTTCTCCTTATAGGTTTAACTTGACTTTCCTTTAAAGCAGTAGTTTCCAAAGTTTGACTCCACTGGGGTTGCTAAAAACAAATCTGGAGTCCTGAGGTTGTCTTTATACGTAAATATAAGTAAATAAAAACATGATGGGGGGAATAATCTATTTACACAGTCGATGTTAGAAGTTGTTCAAAATGTAAAAACTGTGTCATGGCCATTTCTGTTTATATTGTTCTTTTAACACAGTGAGCATAAACATAAATGGTTAAAAGCCTTAAAATTGATCTTTCACTGAAAGATTTAATTCTTTTTCACTACAAACAACTGTAAACATATATCAATGGTTTAAATTTTATTACAGCTGATAGAAACTTAGTTGTAGAGTTTACTACAAAGCAGAAAAATTAAACAATTCAAAATTATTTACCTCTCTCTTCACAAAATTATAAAGTTCCTGATAAATGTAAAGTATTACCTCCCGAGCTGGGTCTTTTTCTGGGTCTTGTTTTGTCCCTTTTTTTTTTTCTTCTTTTTTTGACCTTTGTAAATCTATTGGGCCTCAGAAAACTATCATGGTTGCTGCAAAAAAGTTTATGTAAACAAATATTTCTTTTAACCATATTGTGTAAAAGTGAAAAGAGGCGCTCTTTCTCATTTCATCTGCATGTACATCAGACTTAAAATATAAGATTTCCTATTTGGGTATTAGATACTAGTTGCATAGCAAAGCTAACAATAGCCATTGAGCTTCAAATTTAAATCAATGCCAAGACAGTTGGAAAATATCCCATCAGTATATCTATTTTATTAAAAGTATGTAGTCTAATAAAATAAGACAATTATCCTGGTTTGGCATTTCATGTTTATTATAGTTATCTTTTAAGGAAAGTGACTACAGTGTTTCCTTAGGCATTTGATTTCAATAAAAATTCTGTAGTATGGAAAAATATAAACACAGCACCGGATAGGTTTCATTATCTTAAGCACACTATGACTGCAAACATTAACTTCTTGCAAAAAGTCTGCCAAGCTGAGCTTTGGATTCTTTGTAATTTTTCTCTGCTTTTATCATATGACAAACGTCTCCGAGCACAGAGTGATCACTTATCAAACTTGATGCTCTAGATACTTTGACCTCTGTTACTTAGAAACTCAAAACAGTATTCACATTTTAATTTTTTCCACAGTTGACAATCCCATTAACGTAAAGGAAGTTTTCACTAGTTTAAAAATACACACATATATATGTACACTCATAATTTTCACTTTACAACACAGACATTTAAGAGAAATCTTGTACAGCGACATACATTTTCATTGTTTTGTACATAGTTACTCATATCAATCTGAACACACCTCACATTATTACTTTACAGCTGTACATAAAAGATTGCACTCAAGCTTTTAAAAGCCAAGCTCTTATCAGTGTGGCTTATACTGGGCCATGACAATACGTCCTAATATTACTTTATTGTGGCACAGGTTATTTTTTCCTTCACTAAAAGAACAGCAAACAATCTGTAGAAATTTAAAACAAGTTTGAAAAATATTGTTTTATTTCAAGACACAAAGTAAGGTATGAGTTTCTATGCATCATAGATAATACTGAAATATGATGGGAGGAAAATGTGCTAGTTTATAGTTTCATCTTCCATCTATTTCAAAAGGCCGAAAACTTATTTTCCTATTTCTCTAGCTGACAAATGTTACATTGTGGCTAGGTAAACAATACCACAACGAGGTTTGTTTTCAGAAAACTTTCAGACTGATGGTTGCATTGTGGTAAAACAACAGTCAGTGACATGTATTTGAAAACTATATTACATAAATAACTAGAAAAGTATATAGTAAAGATGCCCTAGGAAATTAGTGCAAATTTTGTCCAACTCCATCTGTAATGAAACATAGATAATTAAAAATGAATGCCTTTGTTTTGAGTAGTTCATAATAAGAGGAAGGAATACTTGCAATACATGTGTAGGGAGACTGTTTAATGTTTGAAATGTTAACTGAGTCTACTGTAAGTACTAATATTAGATGGTAAAGACAGCTTAAAATTTGTCTTGTATTGCCTTCCAATATAATTCCACTGGATTCTCATCTCCCTTCAGTGCTCTGTCTGGGATTTTTCCAACTGAGCTCAATTTCTCAGGATGCATTTCATCCTAGCCACTCTGCAAACAAAAGTAGTTTCGAACAATAATATTGAACTTCTGGGTTGTTTTAGAATTGTAGTCTGCCTATGGTTGCAGTCTGGCAATGGCAGCAGAGGAAGTCCATGTTGACCACACTTCTAAAGATTAAAGTCGGAAAAAGAAACTCTTAAGATATTTAGCGCTTTTCTCTTTGCAGAGGGAAATGGTGGTTCACAGTGCGTACAATTTCCGGTAAGCTTCATAGCATAGCTTTCTTCATGGTTGAGCTGGCACATTGCATACATCATGGTCAAATGTTATCTTCTGGGTAAAATGAGATCTAATCGTTTAAAACTTCAGCACAATACACAACTGCCTCCAACAAGAAGTCATCTTTCAATAGCTGAGGGTCCCGACCATCTGTATGAAGCAAAGTAAAGAGCAAGGGGCTGTTTTTTACCAGGTTAGCTTAAAATGCTACCTCAGTAATTATGTCTTCTCAGTTTCAAAATAGTGAAGTTGTGTTTACCATCAGACCTACGTAACACTGACTGCTCTCTCATACACACAGGGTGACATCTCCTCTCCTCATTATATAAATAATGATCCATGAGGACAAAAAGGTCACTTGAGGCTTATACATGGTTAGAATAAATGAATTATTCATCTAGTCACAAATTTCTTGTGAAACGGTGCACAACTACATTTTGAGTTGTGTGAAAACATTAGTCAGTGAAATGAGTAAATGACATACCAGATATCTAGTCAGTATCCTAAAGAACTTTACTGCATTTGTAGATATGTGACACAAATTGAGAAAAGTCTGTTACCTTTCAATTAATAAAAACTCAATATTTTGAATCTTGGGTCTTAGGTTAATCATAGTTTTAAGAGAAATCAGAATTTGCCAAAACGGAAATAGAACAAACTTTAAAGAAATCTGAGATAGGAAATTAGTCACAAAGTACCAGATCTATAAATCTATATATAGTTGTGGCAATGGCACACAAATGTATTCATAGTACATGCATATGTGTTGGCATTATGTGCTTGTGTAATTTGTGGCATATAAGTTATAAATAGTAATATGAAAATAATGAGAAACACTACAAACGATCCTTTGTCACATAAAGGAGTGAAAATTTACATACAGAACTGCTTTTACATAACAATCAGTACTTTCATACAAATCTGCTGGTTTTCTCCAAGTTCCACATTTTCCTTCTAGTTCCCATTTTCCTGGTCAACTTCTTCTTCCACCACTCTTTGCTTAAAAAAGCTGGGGAAAACAGTCCTTGATGGATATTGCTGGGGAAGTGCATTTACAGAGTAAAAAACTGGACAAATATTGAATATGTATATTCTTGTGGTGTACAAACATTTATTTCCTTTTCACACCTGACCTTCATGTCTCCTAATATCCTCTTTGTGTTTTTTCTTGACTAATGAAAGTTCAAGTGTCTGTGAATGTCGATGGGTTCATGTTGCCTTTCAGGTATCCAGTTTTGTTTGTACCCTGATTGAAAGATGACCTCACCAGGAAGCGTGGTCTGACATTCTTGCTGAAAATCAGGAACCGTTGTTTCAGAGGAGTAACTGGTGTTGCAGTATAAGCTGGTTGGTGTGTTAACCATGCTATCATAACAGCCAGAATCTCTCCCATCTAAACTGTCTACTCTTTCAAAAAAGTTAAACGGTCCATCCTGGCAGGATACGTCTGATAAGAGAAGCTTTCGCTCTGTGTTAATCTGTAATTCATCAGGGTTACCCTTTAGTTGAAATGCAAGTTGTAGTTGTCCATTGATGTCTCTTACAGTTTGTAGCACCAGTGGCTGCTGCTCGGGATTACTCCAACTTGCAATTCCTCCTCCTATCTGGGGTTCTTCTTCGCTGCTTTTCACTAAAAGCAGCGAAGAAGAACATCTTCTTGTTGGTCTGTGCATAGTATCACGCTGCTGAAAATTCCTTTCATTTTCTTCATCCTGGGGCTGGACTCCAACTGCAGCATAGCTTCCAGAAGACTGGGCACTTGTGACAGGGTTTTGCTGGCAATATGGAGACTTCTCAACACTGTTTTGATGTGTATTTTCTTTGTTGTGAACTATTTGGTTTGTGTCCTTGGTAGAAACTTTAGAAATCCTGAGATTCTTATCTGGATGTTCCAAAATGTTCAATTTCTGGGAGGGCATTACCTGTTTTGAAGATGGTTAGAAGAGCTCTGTTAGTTTCTATAAATATTTATACAATCAGCAATGCTAACATGTTCGATACTGACTATAAAAAGCACCTTAGCAAATCGGTTTTTCTTTTACATCACTAAAATAATAAAACTGGTATGTGACTGTCTCAAGTAATGCCATTCTGTGGCTTGATATTCCTGTAAGGCAAGATTTCCTTATTGCTTCAAAGAAAGACTATGACGACAGAACGGACTTACCAGTGACTTTATCATGATCTTTGAGCCTCCACCTTTCACATAGTTGCACACACACACAGCTGATATTATGACTATGCCTGCCAGAGCAGCGGCACCCAGGAGAGGCCACAGAAAAGGTATACGAGGATCATCTACAGGAGGAGAGAGTTTGTCTTACTGTCATGTCATGGGGAAATCCAGATGTAGCTCTAAACTAAGACACCCTGAGGTGCTTCAAAACTTTCAGGGAAAAAAATTCCTTTATGACTTATATGGTTAGGCATCTTTATGGGAAATGTACGCCTGTGCGGCTGCTAGATATACCAAAATATTGTGGTATCTGTATTTACTTCTGAGAATTGCTTTGTTGTGAGGATCTTGCATAACTTTGAATGTTCAGAGAATCTTACAGAGGATTCACTTCTGAATAAGCAAAGATTGAATTTGTATGAATTTTGAAAATATTAGAATAAAAAGAGAAGTCATCTTTGAAAAAATTTTTTTTTCACATTTTTAGTTTAATGGTGTAGAAAGTTAGTTTCCCAGTACTTAATGTTTTTAAAGAAGAAATCATTATTTTCATTAAATGGTCAACAATAGTAAAGCCACAACTCAATCTGAAACTGCAGTGTAACAAGTTTTAATTGGTTAGACTTTTTTCTGTGCTGTAATGGTGTTCTTAGTGCAGATTGTTTTGCAAAAGGATGGTTTTATAGCAATCTATTACTAAACACTGTATTATTTCCAAGTGGCTGCAATCACTCAAGATTAGCTCAAACTGATTAAAGCAGCATTTGGGAAAAATGCACCATCTTCAAGTGTCTTAATTGGTGCATCATTTCTCCAGCAGCTGTGACTCCAGAGCTGCTAAGAGTGACACTGTTGCTTTCAGTTGTATCACATTTATGTAAACGTTCTAATGGTTCCTGCTACGTCCAATCAAATTCTTAAAACACATATAAAGTATTTAAAGCAAAATCTTATTTTCTCGAATAATTAAAAATATATGAATCATGATAGTTAAAATCAATCAACTCTGGTATGAAACTTGTGATAATTATTTTGCTCACCTGGCAGAGTTACACAGAAGGATGCATTCTCACTGACTGAGCGACCCCATTCTGGAGTAGCTGTGTAAACCACATGGCCACAGTAGACGGACTGGTTGTACTTTAAGTTGATGTCAAAGTGGTTATTTTTGCTTTTGACGACCTGGAGACACAGCAGGATAGGAGAATAAATTAACATTTATTCTCCAAAGTGTTTTCCTAAAAAAAGTAAATATTGCCGCAAATGCAGTAAAGTACAATGATGTCTGAAAATGCGCTTATACAGATGTGTAATTACCCTGGAAAGGGTAAATTTGAAAATGAAAAAAAAAAACAAGCCTCTTTATAGATGAACAGGAAAATGTTTGGAAATTATATTTTGAGCTACCCACTGTTTGGAATTAGACAAGGCCATAGCACAATAACTGACACCATTGCAAATGGCATACTTCCTGCTATGAAAAACAAAACTGATCTGCCTCAATATTTGTATTTCTATCCATCCGTTTGTAGATCATTGTGTTCCAAAGTCTGCAACAAATCAACTTCAGAAAACCAATATTATACAGTCTAACTGGGGGAACTAAATGATAGTTAAAAGTCGACTACAGTTTTAGAGCTGAAGATGGATGTTGCTCAAAGGTCAGACTTATCACTGTGTGCACATTTAGCTTTGAGCAAGTCTGCTTTTCAAACCAATGCTTCTTATGTTGAAATGATCTCCAGAACGTGCTTAATTATGGTCTATTTGATTTAGTTTAATTTGCAATTCTTATTAACTTAAGATTTAAAAAAAGGTTTAGCTGAACATCGTTCCTTTTAAAATTAAGTATTTTATGTGCTATCGTTCCCCCCCCATCTTTTTCTTTAGTAGTTTGTGCATGAAATGTTTAATTTTAACCAGAATTTCCAGAAGAGTAGCGATTTTTATGCCAATGAGACATTCCTGTTTAAAATCAACAGGAATGATTTTACCATAGTATTTTATCCAGTTTCAATAATATATTTAATGTTTTAATGTTTTCTAAGACAAGGTAAACATGTGTTCATTATGTTTGTTAATGTCAACAAACCTGTGCAGCCCACTGTGGACGGGTTATTTTCAAGGTGTACTCGAGCACAGCTTTTTTGGTGGAGTTGATGATATCTGTAATGGAGACTCCATTTGGCCCCTTTGGCACAGTGATGTTGACATGCAGGGTGGACGCTGTTGTGCGAATAGACAAAAGTGGTGGTCCAAGGACAGCTACAAGCAGAAAATAAAAGCAATAAGTGAATGTCATGGGAGAATACATCTGTGATAAAGTACATCAGAAAATAACGTGTGTGGAGAGTCTTACTGTCTCTCAAGGGCTTAAAGAAGGTGGTGATGTCATGACAGCTTCCTTTAACCATTACTTTAGCTCTGTAGTAAACGTCATACACTGATGGGGTTTCTGCAGTTAGGTCACATGACAGGCTGGTGATGTTTTGACACTCATCTTTTATCAAGTAGTGCTGATCATCACCCCTGTAATCAGTTCAACAGACAGTATGGTCAGTCTTTTGGAAATTCACAAGCGTATTAATTGTGTAGCTATTAAACCAATTAAATCTTATAGACAAATTTAAAATTAAGTTCTTACATCCTCATTCAGAGCTTGTATTGTTGCAAGCAAGGTGTCACTGCACAATATAAGGAATATATGCTTCCCTCTTTCCTTCAATTTAGTCATTAGATTCTTTTTCAGGCATAATCACTACAGCAATAAGAGTTCATTTAATTGGCCAAATATAGGCTATTGGTCATAGGCAGAGTATGAATGTATGGTACTTAATTTATAAGAGCCTTCCAAAAATTACAATAAAGCATCCTTTTGATTTGCAGTTTTGTAAATATTATTGTAGTGATTGCAATTCAATTTAAGGAGTATTTTCAAATCAAATGCATATTTGCTTTAAAAATACCATGAGCATTGTAGGTGTTCAGTAGGCCACATCTCTGTGAAGGTATAAAATCATGCATCATGACTTCAACATGAGTGCCTTTCTGAGGTTGTAATTAGCCGTTTCCATTAGTAATTAGTTGAAACAAAATTTTTAGTTTGAGCCCAATAGTAAAGAAAGAATTGTAGCTTAAAATTAATAGCCATACCCTCTTTACTGAGCTCTGCTTCAAAAGCAAGTGTTTGACATGTAAGTAAATAGAAAAAGCATCCTGTATTCAGCTGTGTAGCTTTTTAAAATATGATTCTATTCTTAATTTTTAAACAGTTTCACACTCAACATAGCTGCATAACAATTTGAACAAATATGCATTCTCAAATACAGATCTTTTTAACCATACATGTGAGATAAGTAATAGGGAAAAATCTACACTAAAACGGATAGGGATAATCTACGGTTAAGTCAGGAAAAATCTATGACCAATCAGGCCAGTTACTCAATACTGATAGTTATCTATACCATGGATGGCACTTGAACACAACCTTAATTAAATTTCAAAACTTGCAGCTGTGTAGTTGACAATGGTTAAATAGACTAGGTTTATTCAAAGTGTTGACCATTTTGGTTGCACCATTTTCTCAGATTTGCTGAGCTTATGATCAGCTAAATCTATCACATTTCATTCAGGGTGACTACCACAAAAATGGAGTTGTAATTATGTTAGAGTATGGGAAAATTCTAATACTGGAGCACAGCGGGAAACTGGGGTAAAATACGGTAGATTCCTGGCCAAAACAGAAGACTTGACAGGTATGGCTTTTAGTGTTTAGCTGAATAAAAACTGAGATTTAAACATTTAGGTGTGACTATGTTGTCTAAACAGTTTTGGAAGTCTGTGCTAGACTTCTTTTTGTGTATCACCATCTGGAGATTAGGTGAAAATGGCAACTTGGGAGACTTTAGATTGACAATTAATTAACATTCAATAATCTGATCTTACCTCCAGTACTGCACGCTATAGAGAACCTTTTGGCCTGGAAAAGCTGGCTTCACAGGATCCCAGTGAAGAACATTGTAAAAGTTTTTGGAGATGAAATACACACGACCACTTCCAGTTGAGGGACTTGCTGTTGGAGAAAAGGAGAAAATGTATTTCTGCTTATTTAGTTGGTTTATTTATTGTTTTAGTATATTCAACAAATTTAATAGTTATTGTTCCAATCATTTTAGAAAAGGTGTCAAAAAACAAGTTTTAGGCATTTTAAAATGCTTTTAGTCTTCAAATGTGATGCCAATTTATTATATGCAGTACCGTAAATTAAATTTTTACTTTCAAAGACATTTTTATCCGGAACAATAGGTTTGCGTGACTCAGAGCACAGTGTGATATTACACCCTGGATTCAGGGCGTCGCAGAAAGTATTGTTGGAGTTGGACTTTGTCTCTTCTAATAGCTGAAACTCAAAACTGCTGTTGCCTAACCCTGCCAGCAACCTACTTTTTATACAATACATTTCTAGTATTTCAGGACGGGCTTTAGAAAATGGCATGTGGGACATCATACTTTTTGTTGCTCTGAATTATTTACATAGAAAGTGACTTTAATGTCTTTTTTTAATTGTATTTACTAACATGGAGATGGTAAAGGTGACACCTGTGACAGTCAAAAAACTTAAACATAATACGTTTGTTAAAACATTACACTTAAAGAAGTGCACTTAAAAGTGATGCAGTCTTAAATTAACATTAAAATAAACCAGTATTTCCTGTGTTTGAGTTCTCAGACTTCATTATTAATGAGTGGTAGAGGTTTTTTTCATGTGTTGATGGTTGTAATTATTATTTACTTTTAATAGTATTACCTAAATGAATAGTTAATTGATTGAAACATCTACATCTAAACATCTTCAAATTAAAAAAGACAAATCTGTACTAGCTGTTTTTACTCACCATAGCAGAACAGAAGAAGGACCACTATGTTCCTATGCCACATTTTCTTCAAGAGTGCATATAAACAGGAGAAAAAAGTTTATTTTTGCTGCTGTGGATGGAATTCCCAATTATATGTATATTCAAATACATTGAATTAAAGTCTTCAAAAAAAATTCTCCCAAACAAAATTAAAATTCTCGGCAGTCCTTTTTAGACCAACCTCCTTCTTCGGCTAATCGACCATCTCTGAACCACTCTGGACAAGGAGTGGCTTTGCTCAGGTGTACTTTGCTACATGTTATCACTTAGTTCCTGTTTTTCTGCTTATTATGAGCACCACCCATTAGTCTCTTCTCCTCAGAATGCTAACTTCCTTTTCATTCTGTGCTTCCAATTTACCGTGAGTCTCCTCCTCCTGCCGTGGAAGTATATCAGGTTCTTTCAGTTTTTTTTCTGTTTACTGGAAATGATCACACCTTGAAACTAAAATAGGAAAGACTCCACATACTACATTCACACCAAAGTGGCAAGAATAGAATTTGTTCTAAGAATAGCATTCTTAAGTAGTGACTTGCTCTTCATTGCAAAGACATCTTTGGCTTTATTTTTTATCTGAATTGATCAACATGTCTTTTCTCCAGTCACTGGATTGTTTACTGCAGGTTGAATGCAGATTATTTACATAAAGCCATAGTAAAAGAGTATTTTACCACCTATTTGAATTCTGTTTACCAATTTAAAGCAAAAGTAAATCCAACTTTAGAGGAACAATAAGACTCAGTATTTTACCGGTGTTATCTAGTAAAATCTAAGCCAAACTGTAAAAGGCCCTTATTTTGTGAGATCTAATAGGTTAAGGAAGAAAACAGGATTTGATATTCCACACTATGTTTGTGATCAACTTTATAGAAGTTGAGTAATTTGCATAGCTCATTATATAGCAAGGTAGTTCAAAGTGCTTTACGCCATACAGAATAATACACTAGCTAATTATGAAACAGACAATAAACATACAAGCAGAGGTTTTGACAGTAACGATTCAATGTATCAGGTATGTAGTTATACGACATCAAGAAGGAAAGAGAAAAGACAAAATATAGTAGCAAGACTTGCTACTATATAACAGTAGCAAGTCTTGCCATCTGACCGAAAAAGACAATAAGGCAATTTTAAGCTATATGGAATTCATCAATGTGGAGTAAAAAGTGTGAGAAACTATTTAAAACGGTTGCTTGTCCTCCTAGCAACCATGAAACACAAATTTGATCATACCACCTTATGCATTCAGGACAGAGGTTAATGCAACGACGCTCATTCTCTGTGGCTTAATATTTCAATACATTAGATTACAAGATCATCATCTCTAGCTTTGAGCAGCCATTAGGTATCAAATGTTGAGCTCTCCAGTGTGTTAGGATCTACCTTTTAATTTTGTTGTCTCCACCTCTCGTGGCCTCGCTTTGGGGGATCCACAAGGCTACCTTGTCAGTCTCATCCTTTTATAAATTACCTTTTTTTTTTCCCTCATGCCAGTTGGTACCATTTACTAAAAGAATGGCATTGCCTTTTTTAGATTGACATCTGTCAGATTTTTTTTTCCCAACTGAATCACCTTGGCAACTAATCTGTCCAGACTCTCCTTGACTCCCTTCTTCATAGGAGGAAATCCATGGTATTAAATCTTTAATGTTTTAAAGACAGTCTGGACTTATGTTATTTAGACTGAAGCGCTCAGAAAGGAACACTTTTATCAACCTTTCCTTCCTGGCATCTCTTATTGAGCATTAATTCAAAATTGGGTGTAAAAATGGATCCCTTAAACTTGAAAGTAAGGTAAACATGCCCTGTGTTTTCAACTGAAGCAGTTGAGATGAAGCCTGATTTGTCTAAAAGAAATCTTGAAAGAGAAGCCCATTCTTTTATAATCTCATGTCTTGTTTCGTGTAATGCCCCCTTTTTTTAGAATTAGCCTTCTGTTCTTTGCTCACATCTTGTACAAGATGAAAGGCATACGTGAACAAGAGCAGAGTCCTTGAATTTGTGCTACCCTTCACTGATCCACTTTTTATGTCTGTACCATTGTAAGTCTTAATATTTTGTAAGTATTTTAAAACGTTTTCTCTCAGAACTCCTACACCCATATATGCTCTCAGGTCAGCAGATGAAGATTTTATCTTACAGCTGCAGAATGCAATGGAATGCTTAGTCAATAAACATTAACCTGCAACCTTATATTAACATTTTTAAATCTAATTTAAAAACTCTCTTCCATGCCACTCATATGGCTTTTTACCCAGTGTGAGTTATTGACATTGGACTCATTTTTACCTACTTCTGGTACCATTTGTATTGTATTCTACTTTTTGTTAATGTATTCTTGGGTGTTTTATCACATTTATTCTTAGGCCTTTCTGTATCTCCTATGTTTAATTTACAGTATTGTGATCAATCCAGCTGTTGTTTGGAATGCTTCATAAAGTTGTTTAGAAAAGAGATGGTGAAAGAATGTTTTGAAATTTTCTTCAGGAATGAAAAGTCAAGTATACTGTTTTCCTTTGCAGACCTATTAGTAGCTTTTTGAGCAACTTTATTAGTTTGTTTGTTTGCTGTTTTGATCTATAATCATATTGTGGTGCAATGTTATTTTCCATGTGTTCCTACTTGTTTTCTCTTTCTTTACCTCTTGGAACTGTATTAAACTTACAGGATGTGGTTAAAGGAATACTTTAGACATAGATCCACATTTCTTTTGTAATTACATCAATAGCATGGATTAGATTATCGCAGTTTCAACTAAAAAAATCTTTACATAAGCATAATCTGTTTTAATGTTCCAGATTACTTTTTTTTGTAATTTTATTTAAGGTTAACATAAGGAAAATCATATTGTAATTCACTGAAGCGAGGACCGTCTTGCAGTAATTCATACTTTGTATATATATGCAAGCTAGATCATTGCTTGATCTTTCTGTACACAATGTGCCATTCATTGGATGTTCTCTGTGGGTTATGGTCACTGCCACGTTATTATGGACAACATGCCAGGGATTTGCTCTGATAGTTAATTTTAATTATGCCTGTGTTTGACTACTCTTGTGTAACCACTGTTATTTGCAATATACCACCTGTCATAGAAATGATAAAGGTGTTACCTGCATTGTAAACCACTCAGGCTATTCTACTCTTAACTTTGCTAAAGAAAAACAGGCACTGGGAGAGCTTGTAGGATTGTAAAACTGTTTTTGACTTGCTGATTCTACAAAACGCAAACATCAGACTTGAAGGAGATCTCAGGGTTATATTTTAAATCAAAGCTGCTGATACCCATATTGTTCTGCCTTTAAACATCTTAAAGATAATCTAATCCTATTGAAGAATTAACGGTTTTTATAACATGAACTATTATGAAATACAGTGGAAGTGCCAAAAGCTAGCAGAGAAGCTCATGAAGACTTTCAGCTATGTATATTTTGTTTTAAATATTTGGGTTTTATTTAGCAGGCCAGGGATGACCGCTGATATATATTTTTTCAGGTCACCCCTTTTTGTACTTTCAGCAGTTTTCATCATTTATATCTTCACATTTTTAAGTTGGAAAAAGCAACCTGCCTTGTCATATTACAGACTGGTGTGCACATTTGGATGCATGGTGGGGATATCCAATACCTGATTAAATAGGTATGTTTAAAACGTTTAAGTGTCAAAAAACTAAAATCTCTCAAAAATTGGGGAGAAACTCTTTACAACCCTGTCGTTAAAGGGACAAAAAGGTGTAAGCTGTCATAAAGCAACCATGGCCAAAAGCAGATAAGGTAGTAGTACAGAGAGAGAGAGACATTTCTGTTGTTTTGTGAAAGATCGTCATCAAAGCCACATCTTCTGTCCTCTCCATCTCTCTGCTCCATTTACACTTCAAAGCCACTTAAAAATGCAAGAAAGCTGACAATCTATGACATCTTCAGTTTTCTGCACAGTTGGGCACTCTTCTGACCACAGCAACTTTTTTCTTCTTGTTTGCAAAGTAATTCACAGTAAAGTCAGCCTGAGAGGGGAGTATGCTGTGATACTTTGGTCACACACACAGGAGATATTTCTGTAGACTCTTGTGCTTCAGTGAATTGTTATCAATTAACTGTCCTTTGCTCTGTCACAGCAAATCAAATCTATCTTGCATCTCTGACTTCTCCAACCTTTTTGAAACAAAAACAAAAAGAAAATGGAAAATCTTTGATGTAACTCAGTGAACATAGGATGAACAAGACATATTCTTGCTCTCCATCAAAGCGAAAGGAAACTGTCTTTTGTCTGAAATATGATCCATCTCTGTTAGCATAAAGACATTAAAATGGCACCTGGTTTGCTCTTCATTACACTGTTACAAATACGTTGACAGTGCAACCCTGCAACAATCTCAACATTCATTTAGAGAATTTCAAGGCATTGCCAGGGATTGCTTGAAATCAAATGTTTACATATTGTACAAAAAGACAGACATTCTTCTTACTGTCTGACATTTAAATAAAATTAAATGTTTGTGTTCGGTCAATTATCAAAATTATGTCTATTTGTTAAATGGCAGAAAAATAATAAGGAAAAGTTTCTTTAGGTTCTGAAGTTTACATACCCATCCCTTTTAAGCAGTATGACTTGAGTCTTGTAGAAATTTCAACAGACTAGATCAATAGTTGTCAGTCCTGATCCTTAGGGCCAGCTGCCTTTTGTATTTTAAAAGCATCTCTGCTCCAGTACACCTAATTAAAATGATTGCATTACCTCCTCTGCATATCTTCAAGTGCTGCAGAGGTCTGTTAATCACCCACTCATTTAAGTCAGTTGTGTGGCTGCAAATAAACGTCTAAGACATGCTGAACAGTAACTCTTGTTCTGCTTGGAATGGGACTCACTGTTCCATGCAGGAGTGAGAACATTGACGATACAAACATAAAGCTGATGGATGTACACTGAGGTTCCTTAAAACCTTAAACCCTTTGTTATAGTTTTTAAGACCCAAAAGGGAACATTTTCCTTTTACTTTTGGGCCACCTTTTGACAAGAGAGAAAATCGAAATGTATACATTAGTCAAGTTCTTCAAAGTTTAATTGGTAAAATCTTTATGAAAAAGAGAAATGAGGATTCCTAGTTTTTCCAAGTACTGAAGTTGTTTTTTTGAACCCATTGTTGTGACGCGTTTTCTTGTCGTTTAGGCTGAAAGTATTAGAATGTATTAGATGTTTTGCAATCTCTAATAAATGGACTATCTGATTGTAATATTCAAATTACATTTCCGCTTATTCATTTGGGTTTTTTGTTGCCTTTTTTTTATATTCGCAAGATCCTACTTATGAATATTCTCAAGCTCCTCTTTCACAAGAGAAACCGAACAACACTAGCAGAACAACAATGATTACTTGCATTGAAACATGCCACATTGATTTACACAGATTAATCGGGTGCAATAAAACGCAGTACCCGAGTTTCACTTGATCTTTGTTTTTGCTACCCATGTAAATTTTTTTTTTTTTCTATTAATGTTTTGTGCTGAAAACAAAAAGTGAAATTGGCCACAGTCTCTAGGAATCCATGCATATTTGACTGAGCTGTTCTGCAGACAGCAAGAACAAATATATGGTAAAGCAGCATTTTAAAAGAAGTAATTGCTAAGAGGCAGGTTGCAGATGAAGGAGCAAACAGATGAGCTACATAGATTACACGACAACTGAATGAGGACGGAGATGACAGACTATCCATAGGAGAAACTCATCCTTCAAAATACAGTAAAGGGAATTCAAATCTATGTAAATATGTGTGATGACTCAGCTGCTTTTAAATTCCTTTTATACAGAAAATCTCATCTTAAAAACTGGTTATGATTTAAATCATCTGCTTTGGGGAAAAAAAAAAGTATTATTTTCTTTTACCTGACATGCAAACTCTCATTGTATGAGGCACATGTGGAAACAATTTAAATAGTTCAAATTGTTTATAAGAGAAAATAAAGCATTTGAACAGCGATGTTAAAATGTAGATTAGTTCTGCTCAACAACATGTTACCTGTAGCCACATGGTGATGTTTGAAATTTGCCCTTTTCAGAGATTGATGGGGAAATACTTTTTATGTAAAATTCATCTACAACGTGTCTTGAGGCTAAGACCCTTGATTTCATTGCTAACGTGATTTGCATTGTGCATGCCATGGCATTATCTCAAGTCATCAATTAACATGAGACTATTAGAATTTCCGCAGGAGGTAGAGGTGTTTTGTGCTCAAAAGTCACAAGGAGAGCTGATGGTGCAACATGAATAGATGGATGAGAAAGAAGTACATCAATGAAACATTTAGATATGGTTGCTTCTGCAAACTTACATAAAATCTATCAACCAAAGCTGATGTTTGCTTCATCTCTTTCTAATTAAATTGCAAATTTTCTTTAATTGCCAGAAGTTGAGATAAAAAATAAAGACAATTGTATAACCTCTGCTTTGCATTCAACCCTCCTTTGGTTTTGAAATCACTTTGGCTATTAACTTAAATTTAGTAGCCAATTTAGTCAAGATGTTTATTTTAAGATTTTTTTTGTGTGTGGAACCTGCCTTTTAAACTAAATACAGCCATATCCCTAATGCATCTTTTGTGCCTTTGATTCCCATTCAAATGTAAATGCAGTTTAAAGTCTTTCATTTCCTTTATTTTTAAACTCTTCAGAAATGTTTGTTTGGCAGCAAGTGAAACTACTAATTTTCCAATTTATATGTATAGGATGGAAAAAGTCAACTTTGCACAAGGAATTTTGCTCTACTAGGTTTGGGTTAGTATCCTAAAAGCCCCCACAACCCCTTCTGCTATTAGACATTGGAGATAAACACACTTAAAAAATTAAGCAATTTGCAACTTATTTCAATGTTTTAAAGGTTTCCAAATCTGTTTATCAAATGACAGGTGCAGTAAAACCTTAAATTCAATATTAACTATGTTAGAGCTGAAACAATTAATTGTGATGAAGCAAGTATTTAAATATCAATGAAAGTAGTAATTGACTAGTCAGTAAGTGGTGTATACAGACTCAAACAAGGACATTTTGCTGAAAGAACACAATCAATTAAGTCAAAATTGCAGAAAAACTATGCATTTTATACTTTTTTCTGTAAATGTGTTCTATCTCAAACTCCTCAAGTGGTATAGTTTTAGCTTCACTGGCTTCAAATTCTGTTGTGGGGAAACATTAAGAACATGCAAGACAGTGCTCCCTGAGGGCCAGAGTTGGGTTCCCTTGCAATAGATAGTACTTTTTTGGAGGAATTTTAAAGTCGTGTAAAGGGAAGAACTCAAAGATCTGAAAACTTGAACAACTAGGCAGTGACGACTGCTGGGCAGGTGTGGAATTGCAGGTGTTGTGACCTTCAAGGAACTATGATACTGTATCTAAATCTAAGGAAGAAAGAAATGGGGAAACTCCTTTTCTTTTTTTTCTTTTTTTTTTTTTGACTGAACCTCATTTCATTCTATTTTATTATTTTTTGTTTAATAGGGACAAATACAGATAAAAATGGGCTCCTAATTAGAAGCAAATGCTATGTATAGAGCTTTCCATGTCTAATCTGCAAGCCATGTCCCTTGATTTGGGTTCCAGGATTAAGATGAATTTACAAAATACAAAGGTTTCAAATATTACAACCAGTATAATAAAACTAGTTTGTGTACTTGTATTCACATACACATACATACATGTACACATTCATACATTTATGCATTCATTCATTCTAATCAATGACCAATGGCTGCAAATTTGAGTATATTCCATTAAAATTAGTACCTAAACAATTTCTGGGCTTTGAGATACTGAGCTCTAACCTTCCAAGTTCTTTTGTTTCTGTAGGAACAAAACTACGTGAGTAAAAGCTTTGGGTGAATGGAAATCATTGATCAGTAGACAGCAGCCAGAAAACCCAGCTGCAGAGGATTTTAATGGCAGCCTCGTCATTTTGAACTCAACTGCTGAGAGATGTGGATTTTGAGGCAGCCACCTTGGGGAGTTTAGGGTGATACAGGCAAAGTGACAAACTTTACCACAGGGTCCATGTGTCATCCTGGGATGACAACCACCATCAATCTCTCCTGCCTGGGAAGGAAGTATATTGGATGAGCATAAAAGACAGAATACATCACAACAGAATAATGCGTAAATGAATGCAAGTCCCTGTTGGGCTTTCCTTTGGATCCACAAATCAAAATGTGACAATTCCAAGGCACAGAGCACCGTCTAATCTGTAGCCTGGGCCTACGGCTCTGTCAGTTTTTCCTCCCCCCTAGTCATGGAGCTAGGACTTTAGCCTTTGGCTATGGTACTAGTGATGGGACTGATGGCTCTTTGAAGGGAAACAAGCAATTCAAGCTATTTTCCTCCTGTCCTGTTAACTTGTTGTTGCCAGGTGTCATCAAAAGTTTACCAATAATTGGGAATTTCAAGGAGAGTGCTTACTCAAAGTATTTACATGTAGCGTAGTTGATTCTGCATTGTGTCTTGTGGGAAATAACAGCCAGACAACAGATGATCTGAAGGCACTTTTAGCGCCTTCTCCCATGGAATCCGAACAGAAAGAAAGCGTGGGAAAACTCTTCATGGACTATAATGGTATGATCCGTTAATTTGTCTTTTTAAACCCCGAACTGACACTCAAAACAGCAATCCAAGAACTCCATATGTTCAACGGTAAAGATAATAATTCACATTTTCATTCGCAACACATTAAATTTGGATAAAAATAATAATTTTGAAACAGGGAGTTACTTGCTGTTTTGCAATGGATCTGTCGCCTTTTCAAAATAAAAACTGCCGGTGCTCATATGATTTCTTATTGGAATAGCTTCTCACTTGACAGTCTAGTGTAATAACGTCACACTGCTACATACACATTTATATGGACATTAAATTAAACATAGGAGGTCTCCGTTTACTGGCTAATAATCTTGGAATATTTTAAAAATGCCTAAGCATTCAACATTTTTCAGATTTTCTACCTAGTTTTAGGGATAGCTTTCATATTCTTGCTTGTGCAGGATTACATTCTTAAGCAACATTCACTAAACTGTTCAGTAGCAGCAGGATTAATCTGCATGGTAGTGACTGTCCGTGGCCACATTCCTTTAGTTTTTCTCAGATTTATAGAACAGCCTGTTCCATCTGCCTGATAATCTCAAGGCAGAGAACAAAAATCTGTCCTAGAAATGTTGTTAAAAATAAAATAAAATTCAACACAATTTATGGGAACAAATCAAATTGAACTGCCTGCTCAGAGCTAAATTAATAAAATGTCAAAACTGGTAAAAATGAGTGTACTTACAATTTAGAAACAAACCTTTGAAATCTTCTTAGGCTTGTGATAGAATTTTTCCTAAAATTTTCTACCTTGCAAACCTCCTTAATTACTTGCTAGTTACTCCACATTTTATCTACATTGTCAGTCAATGGTGACTGCTACAACCTGCTCGTGTTGGATTATTGACTTTAAATTTGTGAATTTGACTCCATAATTTGGTTGAACCTTATGACAAGTTTCTTGGTTTCAACATTACTGGTTTCAGACCTTTTCTATCACTAAATACAAGTGATATACTTTGGTTCAACTTTAATCAAAGCTTGTTTTTCTGTCTTTTTTTTCCCAATCAGACTCCATCTACTTTTTGCTTTTTTGCGTCCCTTCTCTGTCTTTCTACTGAACTTTGTATAAAAATATCAACATAAAAAATGTGGTCACCATTGTGACTGCAGGCCAACTAAGTCTAGGCAATTTTTGCATAATGTGATTCAAAGCCTTTCCATTAAAGTTGATTGTATTTTATACCCATTTGATGTTTACAGAAGTGATGCAACTCTTTTTCATAGCCTGAATCTACAAACCCTCAGCACTTAATGGCTGATTGTGCATGTTTTCCCTTTTTATGGTACCTTGGAGCCATCCATATAAATGTTTTGGAGATGAAGCAAATTGGAATTAGTGTTGGTGAAGCGAAGCGATGGAGTAGAGGGGGAAAATACTTACAAGATGTATATGCTGTGCAAAATTTATGTTGAAATAATCTGTTTATTTAATTGACTTGAGGGGTGAAGAAACTCATGAAATGATCTTCAATTCAAATAAGTTATATTAAAGGTATGACTTTGTGTCTTCCAGTATTTCACTGGCACTTGTAAATTCTAGATTTCCAACGAAGGCATCAAAAAGTCAACACATGCTCTATTATTCAGCAAACTAAACATATTAAAATAACTGTTAGGGTTGCCACTTACAAGAACCCAAAACAAATTTGTGTATTAATTTTTACCATGTCTGACATAATTTTATCCATTCACTGTAGACTGTATGGCTGTCATGGAAAGAATTTGTTTTTCAACATGCATAAATAAGTCAAAAAAATACACTGAGTATGTGTCTGACAGAATGCTATTATGAAATGATATAAAGCTCAAAAAGTAGATTTATGCATGAAACACCTAATTTAATTCTAGATTTTTCCCCCTTCAATATCAAGTATTGATGGATTTATTTACAGATAAATCAACAAGCCTTTTAGACAAAACTGCAGGAAGCCAGTTTTCATCGTGTAATATGCAAATTTCATGTTGATTGTGAGAAAACAAACTATATATTTTGTGCTCTTTATGTGTGCATCGCAATAATAATTTGACTAGCAAAGACATCTCACACTAACTTTTAGTGTGAGATGTTAAAGGTCTTTCTGAAACTGTCTATTCATTGTGCTTTATTAAGGACTGTCATAAAATGTTTTTAGTGGAAGGATAAATTGTGGTGTGAAAGAACATGCACAAGCAACAGGGTAAATTGCAACCTTGAAAGGATTTATTTTTCTAAGTCTTTTATAGAGCCAATCACCACAAACACTTATCAGGAATATGGGCTTAAACTATCAAATTTCTTGTTATACCACTCCTGAACCAAAATCAGTAGCATCTTACCTGAACTAAAGACAAAATGGACCAGACTGTTGTTCAGTGATCAAAGCCCTCTTTGCAAAGTACATTTTGCATTTCATTAGGAAATTGATGTCCCAGAAGTCTTCAGAAAATCAGTGAAGAATGCTAGAACCCAAGCTGCTTGAGGACCAATTTTAGGTGTCAACAGTAAGCAATGATTACAAGAACCATGTTATCTGTTGGTTTATTGCGTTATCATGTCCAAATCCTGTGCAGCCTTTTACTAGGAAATTTTAGAGCTACCATCTGCTTAGGAATGCAGACTTGGGGAGATGAGGATCTTGGTTTCCAGTCAGACTTGCCAAAACCAAAAATTCCTGCTGTAATGAACATGGTGTTATTGCACTTGGCTGGTCAGAAAACTCCCCTTTTTTAAACCCATAGAGAATCTATGAAATATTGTAAAGATGAGAAACACTGGAGTCATTATTGTAGACTAGCTGAAGGCTGCTTAAATCAACCAGAACTGTGTTTACACCTCACAGAGCCACAGGCTGATCAGCTCAGTGTCAAATTGAATTAATGCAGTAATTTGAAAAGAGTCCTGACCTAATGTTGAAAGTTCTTGGACATATTTATAAGTGGGCCAACATTTATGGTTTAAAGCAAATATTGATCCTATAGAAATTTTCTGCCTTTTGTCTTTTTGGGTTTTCATTAGCTCTAAGTCACAATCATCAAAATTTACAAAAAAAAAATAAAATCTTGAAATGTATTATATTGCCAAAATTATTAAGCTGCCTATCCTGATAACTGAATTCAATTGCTCCTACCACTTTCATGGCTTCAGGTGTATAAAACATGACTCCCTAGTCATTCAAGCTGATTCTACAAAGATTTCTGAAAGAATGTGTCACAGTCTTGTGCTCAGTCCAGAATGGTTACCCCATCATGATTATGGGATGTGCAATAAGTTCACTTGTGAAATGTCCTCACTACCTTTCTACATTCATCTGTTTGTAGTAGCATAATAAAGTGGAAGCTATCGAGAAGAACGACAGCTCAAGAGGCAGTGATATAAAATCAAAGAGCAATTGATGCCATTTCGATGGCCAACCAGATACTTCAGAGTAAATATCGCCACTAGAATCTAAAGCAGTCAAGACATGTTCTCTGGACTGATTATGTCTCTTTGCCTGATAATCTAGTAGAATTACATATGCACACCATAAGGCCCTGTTGTTTATGAGGGTATGTTGTAAAAGAGTAGATTTACTTCAAAAGAAATAAACTTCACTTCCTCTTTTGTGTTTAGCTAATTAAGAGGGTGTGAGAGGGGGATTAGGAGAGAGCTGTGGAAATAAATGAGACTTACTGATGACAAAGATTTACATTATCAGCCTCCTATTTGCCTAGCCTCTCTCTGCTGATGAGACGAGTCTAAATAAGGCCTTATCCCATTAACCTTCCAGAAAACGGAAAGGGCAGAGCATTTCAAGCTGTGTCTTGATTTAAGAATTAAGCTGGTTTTTCAGGCGGTTCTTTTTTCAACCAAGGTTTTAAACCACAATTAAAATCTTTTAGAAAGGGCTTACTAGTGGAAATAAGTGAATATTATTTATTTTGTCATGGAACATGTCACACTGGGAAGTCTCTCTCTTTAATCTCAGAAAGGTTAGGATTATTTTATAAATTGGCTAACCAAATTTTGACCATTTCATTTTTGATTTCCTAAAGTTTTCAGCAAAGGTTTCTACAGTTTTGTCCAAAAACACTCTGTTTTTAGGTAGAAGACAATGGCTGCAGTTTTTGGTGGGATCCAGTGTTTCGATCCACCACAAGTCGAGTTCAGTGCCAGTCACTGATTGGCTCGTTCTGGTTTTGTTGTTCATGGTTCTGCTTCACAGATGAGTTATAAAAGTTTTATCTGAACTTCTAGAAGTTCATGGGTTCTAACCATTGGTTGTACTTAGGTGACAAAGACCCCTAAGTACACCTGTGTTCTGTACAGTTTAACCACAACAAGATGCTGAATAAAGCAAATATTATATTAGTTTGTTTTTTGTTTTTTTTGTTTTGTTTTTTTTTTTTACATGTTTTAAGGTACTAAATCTGCAATGCACCCAGCATTTTAAAATATGCTTTTAGTTTAAAGTATGCTAATCTGGGTACATTTGTATGACCAAAAGCCTTTGGCAAAATATACAACCTTACTGAAATATCAAGGATCGGGGATTTTTTTTGCTGTATAGTGTGAGCAACTGCAACTTTGTCTTCATTTGACCCAGAAGTATTTAACAACTCAAAAAACCTTGTAAATTTTAACATTTCACATTCAACAAAACCCTAAACTTACAGAAAAAGCACCACAACAGTCCATCATATTCTTTGTTCTTTCTTTCTTGGCAATTATCAACATTAAAGGATTGAGAATCTGCTGGATCATGATTCTACCAAACTCTATCTCCAATAAAAAGGCACAAACTCAGATAAGATGTGACAGGCTGGTAGTGGCTCGCTGGACCTGCTTCAGAAAGCAAGACAGGCTCTGCTTATCTGACGAGAAACGTTCCACAGACTCAGAGGTGGTGGATGGTAATGGTGGATGGCTTTACAAAATAAAAGTGAAGAGTGCAGGACTGGCATGTGTGACCTTTTGCAAATAGATTTCTGTAAAGCTTTTTTTATTTTTTGCTGTAGAAATGAAAGGTAATGACCATGGCATTCGGATCATGTTTCCTTTTTTTGTGAAGATTGAGTATGCACACATACACACTCATAAATATTCACTGAAACTGAAACTCATGCACACCCACACTTTCATTATTATATACTGTGCATGTGGGCCAATTTTCAAAAGAAAGGTCAGCGCTGACACTAGTTTGAAGCGCTTTTGCTTTCTGCCAGGCATGAGAAATACATGGCATTACATAAAAATGAAGGGTTAAAGGATGCATGAATGAAAGATGGATTCAACAGTTTAGCACATAAATGATGCTGTTACCTGCTGTGTCCTCGTGTTTATCATAGCTTTAGTCATAAATCTAACCTCAGTGAGGCAAGAAAAGGGTCTTGGGGAACAGGCAACTTTAGAGTTAAAACATGCAGTGGTTTATGCAAAAAGTAGAGAAGGAAATTGTTGTTTATTTGATAGTGACGGATGTAAACATACACAGGAAAAGAGGCTGCAGAGCTGAAAAAAATGCAGTCAACTGACATAATCTTGACAACTGGCTACAGGCACCACATAGGTGTTGTGAAGATGTAAACAGATCTGATATTACATAGCAGACAGCTGCCAGTACATCAACATATCCGTTAGTTTCTGTCTGATGTTGCATATGATCCATAATTACTGTTTTCTACACCTACAGAATATTTTCAAAATTCATTCTTATGGCTTTGCAACACTGGAGACTTCAGGTACCCAGCATTATTTTTGTGTTCTTTTTTTGTCCTGTCTTTATTGACCAGTTGTGCTATGGTCTAAAAAGCAGGTATTAGTACTTTGGGCAGTGTAGGTTGGATCCAAGTCCTACTGGAAAGTGACATTGGTATCTTCATTTAGTTTGTAAGTAGAGAGTAGTATTAAGTTCTCTAAAATGTGCCAGTAGATGGCTAGATTGACCCTCCAATAGACCAATGGCACCGAATGACAATGATTTCAAAATTATGAGTAAATTTGAAGACTTCAGACTGGACCAGAATAAGTCATTTACATAGTTTGTGACATTGCTAAGGGCTACAGAGTATGGCTTTCTAACAGTTAGAAAGGGTTGGAAAGATTTTCTTCAGTGGTGTGCTTGTAAATTAACTGTCACAGAAATCTCAGTAAATGTTTGTCTATGTTTTTATTATAAATCTAGTTTCTACTGATATGAAGTGCCAATGGAAAGGAGAAAACTTCAATATCTCTTTAGAAAAATACAAATGACTGGCATAATTCTGATTAAGGAAAAAGCTAACTGTTTTTTAAACTATGAATAAGTCAGAACAGGATGTGAAGGCAGAGAAGGTTGCAAATAGCTGTCATCAATAAGTTGCATTTTTTTGCTCACATTTATGGTTTATTTGCATAAAAAGGTTTTAGAATTATTGTAATTAATTCATCTAAAGGGCAGTTTGCTTTGTGTCATAATTAGCACTTGCTTTGCTGACACCTGCTGGTGCACCCATAACAAAAATGATTAAATGAAATGTCCTTGCACTGGTACTTATCCATCCCCAGCAAAGCTTGCTGTGTACTTTCTCTATCTTTTCTGCAGCTGAGTTTCAGGACTGTAACTTCCAGCTGACAGATTCCACCATGCTCTGCTGCCTTTGGTTGTTATCTGATTAACTGGAGCGAGAGGCCAACCAGGATTCATTTCACTGCTGTCTCTCTTAATTTCATTCCCTGCTGTTTCCCAAACAATGCCCTGAATGTTAAGCTTCATCCCATATATCTTCTGATAACTCAGAGCTGTGAGTACAGAATTTGTTTTAGATATAGAATATCTATATGTAATATACACTCTGAGGGATCCTGTTGCATGCATACTTTTTAGTGCCATTGATTCAGACTCCAACTGAACCTATTCTTCAATGTTGTTTTTGAAGAATAAGTCTGATATCTGCCTTAAAAAGGCTGTAAAAGACTTTCTCATGAATAGTTTGAACACGCCCTAACAACTCATCACCAACACTCTTCTTCAGGGATATTAAGTTAAATTATTTGATTCCATGAGTTCATCAGGTTCATACATTGCTTGTGAGCACAGCATTTTAAATGAAAAGGCTGGTTTCTAAACATGCTGAAGACATTTAATTTATTTGAATATTTTACCAAGACGCAATACTCACAAATCTACTGTGAACCCAGTTGAGCCCCAAGGCTAGGAATAGCATGTGTTGTAGGAGACTGCAAAGCTTTCACTTGCTTTAATATCTTTGTATGAAAGGAAGACTACTAATCGGTTTAAGGGGGCTTCCCACTGAGCCAGTGAGTGCATAAGATATTAGAGAATTACTTTTTATTTAAACTCTCTGAATCAAACACACAGCTATACTTTGTTTTGCTCTTCAATTAAGCTCTTACTCTTCAATTTATTTCTAGTTCACAGTTTGTTTAGAAGTATTTATAACTAAAAAGGTTTTAGAAGTTTTTGCCAGACAAAATGCATTTTTTGTAATATGTTATAGACAATGTGTACTTTAGGGCATTTATGGTTGGTCTGTCATTTTAAATCTCAATTAAATAAGGAAGGTTTGGTTCTTACCTGGCAAAATCTGAAAATGTAAAGAGGCACGAGTACAGCAAGATGTTTTGCATGGATTAAAGGACAAAGGTGACAAAAAAGAATGTAACCACAGCGTCATAATCAACCATGCAGCAGTATGCTTTGTATTTTACGTTGGTTCTTCTGTATAGTTCACATGAGCAGGAACACACGTCGAGTGAGCTTGATGGCTCAATCAGTGCAAGTTAATTACAGTCGCAGCTGGTAAGAGGTACAGACAGAGATGATAACCTCAGTGCAGACTGTAGTGCACACTTTTATGGGCTCCTAAAGGGCACATTATGTGAACTCGGAGGGGAACAGAGCTCCTTGGCAGTGACAGAGTATTTTGAAAAACAGCAGCCACAAATGGAGTCGCTCATTAACCGGTTGCCACTGCGGGTGAAATTGGCAAGTGCCACAAAATGAAAAACAGAATCAAAGACACATAAAATGAAGAACCTCAATAAACAAAACCTTTGTGTGACCAATGAAGAAGTAATTAAATTGCATTGACAAAGTCTGTTTGGTCAAAAGGATAACTGAAAGGCCAGCTTTTTTTATCTGCATGGCATTCGCTAAGAGAAGCTCAGGGAAATTATTAATTAGTTCCTGTTGTACTGCGCTCTCGGGCTTCACATTTCTGCAATGCCTCTCTGGTTCCTTTTCTCACATTTGTTTGCAGTCTGCTCATGCCTGTAAGGAGCAGAAAACCTTCTCTTGAAAGCAAATTAAAGGTTTTTAAAAACATGTTTTGATCAGTGCATAAAGCCATAAATCACAGATTTTGTTAAAAGGCCTCACTTCTGTTAGCAAATTCAGTTTAGAATTGGCTAAGACTTATGTACCTAATTCCTTATGAAACAGTTGTTGCATAGAGAAGACAAGTAGGACATTTTGTATGCTTATGTTAACTTGTACATTCAGATCTAAAATTTTAAATAAAAAGCTAAACATTAAAAGCTGTTTTGAAATCTTGCAGTGACTTGAATCCAAATTTTGAATTAAATTGGAGAGCAGGTCTTTTTAGGCACATTTTGTTATATTTTGATAAATTATTTGACAATAACTGTTTCACTATCAAAATGCATATTGATCTGACCTCATACAGAGATTGATGAGCACCATTAGTTTTCATAATTTTAGTAACTGTGTCAATGAGGTTTGAGAGGCAATTTGATAAACTGCATATGGACCAACATTTATTTTAGAAATAGGTCTTTTGTTAAGCCTAATGACCTATGACGTTCTAGTGTCAAAATATTTGTTTCCTTTTAACTACTAAAATTATTCATTTAGATTTTAAATCCATGAGGCATTGGATGTAGTCCAAAAATAACTGTGAAGCTTGATGCCATATAAATAAAAAATCCTTTACAATTTCTGAATAACCATTTTTCCTTTTCAACAAACAGGATTCCAGAGATGTAGATTTTTCTGACTTCCATCATAAAAGTTAGAATAATCTATGGCCAGTGTTCTACAATCCTCCCCCCCATTTTACCCTTTTATTTTACTATACTTTTTTTTTTTTTTTAAACTTGCGTTCGTAGTTTTATCCATTTCATACAGGAGGACAGCACCTACTTCTACAGGTAGAAACTAAACAGGCTTTTACCACCAGGTGCTGGGAAGTTTAAGGGGAGAGTGCAGGGGCGTGTGCAAGGAAGGAGGTGTGCTAGCTACCTTTGAAATTTGATTGGGAAGGTTTTGAACAAATCATGGCCATAGCATTCATAACTTTCTTTTGGGTAGAAGATGGAGTCATCTGCTGTACCTCGTGATGTTTGCAACTATTCATCCATGCAAATACCCAACATTCCATTTTGATGAAGTGATAATTTAACTGGTATGCTTGCATTGTTTTTTTTTCCTGTGCATGTGTTTTTATATTTGTTGCTCTATTTCAAAGTGATAATCTCTGTGTTTTATGCTGGCTCAAGAAGAGTTGCAAGTTTAAGGTACTTCAGCTATTAAAATAAATCCTTTCTGTAAAACTTGGATAATTATGGTGAAAGAGTGCACCCTCAGTAAACCCTATTTTATTACAGTATGAGGGATCTGGTCTTTACTAAGTTATAAAATTATTCAACTCTGCTGGGTGCAAAAACATTAATATTTTTAAATTAATTAGTGTTTAACTTTTTTGCTTTATCATTATACATATCACATTTTGTGTTGAAATATTGTGATATAATTTGGTGTTAAATTGTCCATCTGCACCATGCTGTTAGAGCCGCACGGCTCGGAGTCAACTCCTTGTCCGCTAAGTGAGGCTGATGGCTGATAGTTATTTTGAAAATCAACTAAATAATGTCTTTGCCAATCCATGTTCTGTTACATGCCCCTACCAAAACAATACGTTTAGCTTAACTCCACTGGGTTTTCCATAACAAGACATTTATTTTTTTTTCAGTTCTAGTTGCATAGGGAAGATGCAACAGAAAGCTTTTACAAATCCTCAGAGGCCTTATGGGAATATCATGTTGCTTTAAAGTCCTTGATCATATAGAGGGTTTTACCACCATCGGTGTGCTCACAACCAACAACTGTTACTATACTGAGGAAAAAGCACTCGCAGGACACAACATCAGAGAGATGCTGTATTGATCTCCTTGCTTCATGCTGCTCGGCAGATGTATTTGAACCAAAAATGTAGCCATAAATTGCCTTCTTCCCTACTGCTCAGTGTCATGTGAGGTGTCCTTCCTTAAGTAAACAAAATAAGTTTAGGAAAACTCTTCAGAGTCAATCAATCAATCAATTACTTTATTTTGGTAAATTGTCTTCATCAAACACAGGAAACGACAAAAGAAAAGAAAAGAAAACAATAAACAAACCCACAATTTACCAAAAAAGAAATAGGCCAAAGCAAAGCTTATTCTTGCCTACCCTGTTTTTTTTATACCCAACAACCTACCAGGATATCTTCACAATACATTTATAAATCTACATAACAGTGTAAGATTTAATCATTTTACATTTTAAAGCTCTTCTAAAGTTCACCAAGAAAGGACATAACTTAAAATCATCATTCAATTCATTCCAAAGTTTCACACCAATAACTGAAACACATCTAGACTTTATCTGGCTCTTCTCTTTTTCCAGATAAGAGAAATATAAACAAATATAAACAAAGCTTGCAAATTATATTTATTCTCTCTTAGCTTAAATTTCTGAATACCAGAAGGAAGACTTTTGCTCAATGCTTTATATAAACAATATCTTTAAATTTTAATGTATTACTTTGAATAAAGAGTTTATCCGTTGGTTCACAGTATCCCACCTTATTAATAAGCCTTATAGCTTTTTTTTTTTTTTTTGCAACTTAACTAATATATCAATGGTTGTTTTACTTGCATTTCCCCAGATTTCTGAGTAATAAGACAAATAAGGCATAAGTCATAAGGATTTGGATGTTCCACACCAGAGGAGCGTTGCATTGTGACATGCTAATCTGCAGGTGATTAACAAAACCAAAGTTACATGTGAAAGCCTGTTGTTCAGTTATGGGTGAGAGTTTTGTCTCCAAACATCCCACTGGAGTTTTTATACTTAACGACTAATGGACTATATTATGTTGATATATATTTTTTACATGAAGGTGTGTGTTGGTGAGATTTTAGGATTATGGTATTTCCTTCTCTCTCATGCATGTCGTAATGGGCCGCAGTTTAACTCACTGTATGAGACACATATCTGTGCTTCCATGAAACCACTGACTCATGCTGGTTGGACTAACCAGGGGGACAGAGTTTAGTTTCTGCAATTGGTTGGCATCAACAAGGCTGATCTGGGCTCATTAAATTCCCAGATGGCGAGGGTGCAGGAGCAGCAGAGTGAGAAGTATTATTACCCAGAAGGTTGAACCATGTACCAAATGGTGTCCTAGCCTGGCTCAGGACCACCAAACCATATCAAAGTGCCTCTAGCTGTGAGCTCTTCTGCTAAATGATTTATCCCTATGGATTAGCAAAAATAAAACCTTTATCTTTAAAGTCTGGCATCACATTCTTAGCTTCAATACCTAACAAACTGACTTTAATTATTTTACATCTTTAAAAAAAGAACATACAATATAAAAAGGACATTTCCAGAAAATTAAACAGTTCCAGAAACTCTGCTCATTGGATTCATTTTATCCTTACAGTAACAAAAAGTACATCACCCTCACATCGACCAGATAATCTTTTAATTTTTGTAGCGCAAATCAATCACACTCACATTCAGATAATTAGTTTCACAGATGTAGCTACCTTCAGAGTGTAAGGTTCAGAATCTGCCAGGGGACAGAAAGGCACATTGCATGTGTTGTCAGAAGTGAGACTAAACTCGCAAACAGATGCAGGAGAGCTGTTCCAACTGTGCAGATGGTCCTGGCAGAAAGATGATACCAGTCAGAAACCCTGCTGTTCCTCACAGCCTTATTGACCTCCTATTTAACATCATCCTCACATGCAGCAGATAATAGAGTTCTTCTCAACTTAGCCGTTTGCATTAGAACATCTTACCTAATTGCTGTTTGAAAACAGAAACATTGTCAGAGTGAGACTCACAAAAGCAATAAACCATTTTTTTTTTACATCTGATCCCTTCTTTGGAGCAAAAATGGTAAACAAGTTGTGATTTTTTTTCAAGTGCAGCCATCTTAGAGCTACGCAAAAAAAAGCCTTTTTGAGACAATGGAAAAAAAGAGAAGACTTGCATCTCTTTTTAATACAAGAGAAGCTCAGGAAGTGGTAAGGAATTGTTTTCCTACTATTTGTAGCAAGCAGACAGGTGAATATGCCACTTAGAAACAAAGGAAATAAACTATTATTCAACCCACCTGTCCTTGTCATGAGGGAGCTGGGGTCTGTGTATGGCAGTCATTAGGAAAAAGTCAGGGCACACTGAGAAAGTGACAAGGCCATAACAAGGCAACACAGAGACAAACGGGACAAATAACAATGCACACATGAACGCACTTGGACTACAGATTCAATAAGATCTTCACATTATACATCACCATGTTCACATTGCACATGGGTACTGCTGTATAACTTGATAAAAAATAAATCAATTATACACTTTCATTTGTATTGGATAATTTAAGAACTGCTGCTGTGACTCCTTCAACTGTAGAAGCAGATTGTCTAGTTCAGGGGTCTCAAACTCCAGTCCTCGAGGGCCACTGTCCTGCAGTGTTCAGATGTGCCACAGGTACAAAACGCTGGAATGAAATGGCTTAATGTTTTACTCTTGAGCCACAACTTCACTATCTGGAGCAGGTCTAATTTGGGCCTTTTACTTAGGGGGGAAAAAAATCTAACTTGATCAACAAGCTAACTATTTTTGATAATTGTGATTGAAAGTGAAGGAGGCATCAAATTGAATGTTAGATAATTCTTCTCATCTAATGTCTAGGAGTATGGGGTATAATAATTTTAACTAATGATTAAAATGTGCCCTCATGAATATTTTTATTGAAATCTGATTGATTTTGTTGTATTTAGTTCATTAAAAACTGCACTCCCTTTGAAGTTGCAGATGATTGAGAAAGTTCACTAATGAGTTCCGTAGGCAATTCTGACAACCTAAAAAAGAAAGCATCAGGTCTATTTCACTTTCACCTCCTGAAAGTAAAATAGACTCACATAATCTTGAAGTAGGATTATGTGAATTTTATGTACATACATGTACATCAAATACATATATAATGGGCATTGATATTACCTCTGTTTACCACAAGCTTATACACTATTTACTAATATATACTTTTAATCTGACAACCAAACCTCATGTGAAAACGTATTATAGTTTACTGAATGACTATATTGTGTGGATCTATCAGGCAATATTAATTTGCCTAAAGAGGGCTGGTGTTCTGTTTCACCGCCATTAATATGTGAAAATTGATTTCTCCTGTGTTACACAGCACTATTTTCCATGCAGCAATAGGAGAATCGACACAATGACCATGATGGACGACCTCCATTGATTTTTTTTATTTTTATTTTTTATTCTTTGTAAGGTTATATGACACTAGAGGTTGCAGAAATTCTGAAATCAGGGAAACCTGATTATCCTATCTGTCCCTGTGGACTTCTGAAGGTCCTTCTGGGAGACGCACTTAATCATCAAGTTAGCCATTTCATTATGACCTCAAAAGCTGGACTGCCCTGTATCTATTTGTTCAGATGTTGCTGGAGAGAGTTTACTTTAATGCATCAAGAAATGGGTGAGAGACTGTCTTCAGGATTTGCCCACAGTTGGTTTTTGCTATGTCAAAGACAACTGAGGGGATTTAATAAGGGAGGGCTGAACAGAAACTACAAAAATTAAACAAACACAAAACAGAGCAAAATCCCAGATAAGAATGAAACAAAATACAAAGACAAATGGGTATAATGAACCTCAGAAACATGAGTGATAGAAAAAACGGAAAGTAAACTAGGGAAGCATAGAGCTATATCATATAATGTGAAAACTTTCTTCTATCAATATATTGTCATATTAGAGAATAACATTTGAACAATGTAATATCCATCAAACCCTAACCTTAGGTCCTCCAGAGGAATCCCAAGGCATTCCCAGGCCAACCCAGAAACATTGTCCCTCCTGCATGTTCTCGGTTTTCCTCTAGGTCTCCTCCTGGTATGACACCCCAGGAACAGCTTACCAAGGAGACATCCAGGATGCATCCTAACCAGGTGCCCAAGTCACCACAACTGAGTCCTCTTGATGTAGAGGAACAACTGCTCTATGTACAGTGAACTTCTCACCCTGACTCTTGTGTTGCTTGTATCCGCTATCTAGTCGTTTTGGTTCCGACCCAGAGCTCCTGACTATAGATGAGGATATATTGACCGGGAAATTGAGAGTTTTGTCTTTCAGCTCAGTTCTTTTTTCACTGCTACAGACCGGGACAGAGCTCGCATCACTACAGACACCGAAACAACTCACCTATCGATCTCCCATTCCATTTTTCCCTCAATCATGAACAAGACCCTGAGATACATAAACCTGTCAATATTTTAGGCAATACATTTATGTGCTTTATTTATTTTTTGATTTTCTCATCAATTTGAAGATTTTATGGGTTATGTGTGATTGGTTAGCTTTTAAAAGCCCAACTACAAAGATATGAGCATTTGAGATTTTAAGTCTCCCATGATAATTAAATCTTTTCTAAATGTTTTTTTTTTTTTTTTAGCATGACTATAAAGTAATTTTTATTTTCCAACGCATGTTATTATGAACTTATGACAAAGTCCAGAATTCACTTTTAAAGGAGGGAAACCAAAGGGAAACCTGGGATCTGTAAGAAAAATATCGATTTATGAAATAAATCGATTTTTTTTTTATCAGTGGTCCAAAATACTTTTTCAGTTTTATCAGGGTCTGACCACATGCAGCTAAGACTATTTTAAAATCTGCTTCATAGCTCTGCTTCCGAGTGGCGTTGATTATGTGCAGTATCCTCTGATCGTATATCAGTGGGCTCAAAGTAAAACTGTCTTCTGTTTTTATTGGTGTGCAGACAGAATAAGACCTCTGTGGACTCTAATTTTGACCCTGTCATTTTGATTGACACTTTTAATTAGTCGGCAGATGAAATGATAATGAAAGTAATTGTATGCTACATCCCTAACAAGATGTCATGACTATTATGTTGGTGCTGACACAATGAATTCATTAATTCATTAGGTATTAATAGAATTTATGAAAGTCAAACATTTAGTGCATCTTTAATTTTATATGTGTGTGTGTGTGTTTACATTTCTGCTGCATCTGAAACTAAAAGAGACACAGTCCCTTTTACTCCTACAAGTGAGTAGAAATTATTATTGGGAGTGTTTCTTCTAATGGTTTGCTTTAATTGACTAATAACTAAAAGTGTGGGAAAAATTATTGAAAATAAAGACAAGTTGATTTCAGTTCATCAGCCCAATGTCATTTAGTCGCCGAAATTTTGAGTGATACAGTCGAACATAATTTATTGTACATAAAGCAGGATGATCAGCCATGATCAAGTCCTGTTGCGGATCAAACTGATGTCAGATCATTACTCACAGAGCACTCAATCACATTCTTTATTCACTTTTTAATTGAAAGGAAACCAATTTTAAATCAGACGGGCTGTCTCATGTTGAGATGTTGCTGCTGACTCTGTGCTCTAAACTCTGAATGACACTGCGGATACCTGGCGACATGGGCTGTGTAATGGAAGATGGCAGCTCATCTGCTCCTCCTCAATCACTCGCCGCTGAACAGCTTTCACATACCAGATAGGAAAACATCTGTCTGGGGAGGAAATTGTTCATGCTGATTTCAGAAACACAAGAGTGAACTTTACAAAACTTTGCGATAAAACCAAAGATCTGATTGTGTTATATCAGAATAGAACAATTAATACAGTGAATTTTTTTTTTAGTTGTAGTACTTTTACAGAGATGCACCAAGATCAGAATTGGACCATTTCCTTTGAATGTCTGATTCAATTAGCAAGTTAGATCCCATCTTTTTCTCCAAGCGTTATTTGTGGCAGTCACTCACAAGCTAAAAAGTTTAAGGTATTGCTTTTAATTTCTGCTGTGTTAATGTTTTATAAAGAACTGCAAAAAGAAAGAACACTTTAAGTCACAACTGTGAATGACTGGTAATATATGTTCATATCATGAGAGGTTATCTGTTGACAGTCCGTTTTGTGAAGCATCAACCACAATGTCTTAGACATTGTTGAGGTAGTTGCTTTCCTTCACTACAAGTCTCCAATTTCAGAAATCCCAAATATCCTCAGTAGGGTTCAGGTCTGGTGTGAATGTTACTTAAAAATAACCATGCTGCTGTTCATAGATGTACCTTTTGTCCTGTAAAACAGTGTGAAGAAATTCTTATGATTGGCATTGGTTGATTTGAGTCCATCTTGAGCCTGAAAATGTCAAACTAGCTTATCTATGATAAGACTGACCCTTATCATTACCCCATCTTCACTTTAACTCAAAAGTAAGTCTGAGTTAAAGTAAAGCTCTGTGCCAATTACTGATCCAGCCACAGGCCAATAAGTCCAGTCAGTCAAGAGTCACTTTCACCTTATCAGTCTAGAAGACCTTAGAAAAATCTCTCTTCACATATCTTTTAACTCAGTCTTGACATTGCAATTATAGGTGACTGTCCTTACCTTTATACTTTTAAACTATACACTCCCTTCTGAAGGAAAAAAAATGCTATTCACGTTAAGAATCTAGAACGATTTGATATTCATTCTCACTGACTCCAACATGGGTATCTGTGTGTCCCACATACTGGGCAACTGCATGACACAACCAGCCGCCCTCAACTCATAAGTGCAACATCTATTAAACTCCTTCAAGTGCTGGTGATGGTGTCTACTGCTGTCTGTGTTGTAGGCATCACTGTATGGCTTTCATTTACTGTTCTGACTGACTGGATTCTCCAGAAAACGCATCCATCTAACACATTGCTCAACTCAAAGCTACCATCAATGCCCTCTGGCACCTGCAGAAGATGTGCCAGCTTCTTGCTTATCAAGCTATTTTTATAACTGTATATCTTTTCAGCATGTGAATGAAATTCTGACCCTTTTTTTTCTGTGTAACCTGCAGCTCTTTCGACCAACGTTCCTTTATACATTCATTATTTTTCACCCTGACTGAGATCCAAAAATCAAAACATCATTCTGCTACATAGATTTAAACAAAACTGAGGTTTTACCAGTTGTGTTGTTATTGGCTGTCATCAAGCAGTGGGGTCATTTACACAAAGCAAACAAATATTAACCAGGAGAGAAGCAGACACATTAATCTACACGACGTCTCGCAGAGCTATTCCCAGTCCATCTGTTATGACAGGTTACACTGCTAATTACATCTGAGGAGTGAGTGTCTGCTGCATTACAATGACTATACAACCATTTCTGTATGAGTCATCTAGCCTTAAAGTAGTTCAGTATTTTTGGCCCATATCAAGCAAATAATGAGGCACACATTTAATGGTCTGCTTCTGGTCAAACAATTTTTTGGAAATATTCAGGTTATTTTGTTGTATTTTTTTCTGCAAAAGGTCAATTCACTTTAGCTTTAAAAAGCAAAGCATATAGACAAAAAATGCAGTGCATATTCTGGAAATAAACACATGAAAACAATGTATAAGTAAATACAGTAAATGCTACCAGAGAATAGACTGCAAAATAAATAAAAAAAAAAACAGAAATGTGTTATCACAAGTAAATGGAAATGCAAAATTCATGCATATTCTGAAAGTCATTACAAATAAAATCAAATGTTTACACTTGCTGCAAATGACACAAAATAGCTATTGACATGTTTACAAAGACACAAAGAAAGGAAAGACCAGGCAAAGACAAGCTTGTTTTTCCTTAGTGACTCATTGAGTTGTGAAGCTTTATTATTGAGGCAGAACAAAAATTGGAAAATGAGGTAATATACAGCAGAAGAGATTGGTGGTACATCTGTCAAAGCTACAGCAGCTAATTAAAAATGTGTCCACTGTGATGGAAAATAAGATCTGATGTCTTTGCTGCACTATATACTGTAAGTCAATGCTATAAACTAAAGATTTTCTGTTCTTCTACACAAACAACTTTGTTTGACATTGATGCTAATGAGGATTTAAATCTTTCGACATCTCGACATTTTCTACTGTCAGACTGTTGAAAATGTTTTACCTTTGAGGGATTTGCTCAAAATTAAATACACACATTTATATGACCTTGGTCAATGGGACATACGATTGTTGATCAGTCAAATATAATCTTTTTAACTTGGGGCATGTCCTGGATGAAGAGTTTTCTTTTTTTCTGTCTTAAATTGTCAGGGTTTTCTTTATAAAATAAAAAAGTTTTTCTGGAAACATATCTGTATAAATTATATTGTCTATCCAATATAGACAATATATTATATCCTCCAGAATATCACATAACAAAATGACTTTTTTATATTTCTCTTTTAAAACATTTTTTACCATCTGATGCAGTTTTCTTATATTACATGTCGTGTTTCCGTTGGCTGCATGTGGAACATCTGAAAACATACTGTACGTCGGTGTGTAATTAAGTTTCACTTGATGAATTGAGTTTTTGAAAATGTCAAACTAGTATTAGTCACATTTTCATTTGATATTTATTACAATTCTAAATATGAACAAATGAAACAAATGCCTGTAAAATAAAATCAACAGAACACACAATTTGTTTACAAGGCATCAATGATTTTGAGTGATTGTGACTTTGTCCATGAATATATCTATACCAGCATAGCTTTTTCTTCTACATGAAACAAACCTAACCAACATATTTGGAAACATAATTTCTCAGTATGCTAAATTTAAATTTTCAGATTGTAAGTATTACAGTTTAATACACAAGTAGGGCTTTTGTGACACAATGATGCACTGGGCATATATGAAGAGTTTTAATGTAAGCAATTAAAACATTATAGTTTCATCATTAATTGGTAGTTTACTGCAAGCATCCTATGCTAAACAGGGGGACAAGACTAAAGAATGAAGGCCTTCTCAACTCCCTTTCAATACAGAGCTGAGAAATCAGAAGGGAGTTGCTGTTTATAAACCTTTCATCATCCTTTTATGGTTCAAGTTTCAGAGTAGAGGAAACCTCTAATGAATTTAAAGAAAAAATCATTCAGACTAAAGTTGTTTTTTTAAAAGTGCATTTGATTGCACACTGTTCTTTGCTCATTATTTCTGATTTACTTTTAACATTATGCATGTGCATGGCAAATATTTTTCTGAGTAGATATTTATACCCCAAAAGCTCTCTTGATTACAAATTGCTGTCAAAGTGCTCAGACAGGGGTTCTGCCCTTTGGGTTCACAGCCAGAGACAAAACAAACTTAAAAGTAGCTAGGCTGTTTTCTATTGTTGGATTGATCAGCAAAATTTAGAAAGGTTTTCATAGAAATAAATGATTGAAGAAAAGAGAAGAGAAATCTGTAAAGCCACTAAAGTTTATTATCTTCTAATTCAGTTTGGAAGAGCAAATGATTTGAACTTTATTCTTCCTGAGGAAGAATAACGTTACATGGACCAATGTCATTTACATTCTTTCTTGATCAAGTTTCAAATACATTTCATTTATTTTTTTATTTGATTTGATGAAATAGACTAAAAACTCTCTGCATGTTATCAAAGCTGTCATGTATTTGTACAACTGAACTTATAAAAAATATTTTTCTATGTAAACAAATGCTTGGCTGAATTCAAAACCTTTCAGTAGTTTTTCAGAGGTTCATCTAAGAATTACTTTCCACAGCTCAACAGATGTTAAGTCATGAATGGACTGACTTTGAAAGGTTATAGACTTTTGAGGAGCTGGTTTTAGTTATGCTTCTTTTGCTTGACAATCTGTTGCTGCACAATTTAGATTATCGGTTTTTAATTACAGCTTTGCATAAATATGAGTAAAAGTAAAATTCCGCTTATCAGAATAACTTGACAAATAAACTTCAGTGTCAAAGTTAAGTGATTTTTCATTGTAAAATATGATCTAGAAATTGATGAAAATTGTCTTTTTGTTGAACAGACCAGCACAGTAAAATTATTTTAGCATTTAAAAGTAGCTGTTTGCAGAATTTGAGATTCAAAAAGTCATATAGTTTAGTTTTAAAATACAATTGCACCTGTTGCCATATTAAAACAATGGATCACACATTTGCAATTGATTTTAAATTTAACTATGGTTTAAATTTTTTACACAGCCACACCTAACGTTTTTCAAACTTCACAGATTTTTGAGAAATGTGTTCAGTATAAAGAACTAAAAAGAAGTCATTTTCTCAAACTGAAAGTTTGCAGCTCTTAGGCTGTCATTTTCCAGCACAATAATATTAAATCAAACATGCTATAAAGATCAGAACAACACTCAAGCAACTGAAGCAGAAAGCTGCTGTGGACATTACGGTCAGCGGTCAAATGGAGCGCATAATTGCTTAATTGACTCTGCTAAGAATCATATTTGAGGATGTCCCGATCAAGGCTTTTATGATACACACCACTGGATATGCATGTACTAATACTAATTTCAGAAATATAAGCTTTTTTTTTCAACTAAGTGTTGTGGAGCATTAAACATGAATTTGCTGCATTTGTATAACTCTGTACAAAAAGCAGTGACAGAATTCAAACTGGTATATATGTAAATATGTTACCCTTTTAGTTGTATATAGACTTTTGACATAAATCGGCATGTAACAGAATTATGGCTGCCACAAGTAACTTTTTTCTAATTAATCTAAAAATGGTATCAGACTTTTTTTTTTTTCTCGCAACTTTGAAGAATAAAATTTAGATGAAAAATAGTTAGCCTGAGTAACACCAACACTAATGAAATTAAACTAAGTGGCTACAAATCTTATTTTCAGTCTTTATGTTTGATATTACTGAGTAGAAATAAGCCAACCAAACTAAGCCATACTGTGATGGAGTATATAAATAAAAGCCTTAAAGTATAATTAAAGTCACCAATCTCCTTTTGATTATTCCTGTGTGGCAGATGGACTGCAAAAAACAGGAGAAAATATAGACATGTTTTCATGGGCAATTATCAAGATGAGTATAGGCTGGTATTTATAAAATTTTTCTTGTTTTCCAATGCAGTGAAAAGTGAACTTTTTCAATGAATAGTTGAACTTAAGCTATTCTGGGGAGGCATGATCCGTTTTACTTCTATATTGCAGATATTTCTCAACCAGTTGAGAAAGCTGACAGAGGAATATTTGTCAATTTGTCATTTAACTGTGCTCAACTGATGGCACATAATGACCCATTGAATAAATGAGAATCGTAAACGGCCCGTACTTCTCTAATGCTTTATCTCCAAAGTGCTTTACTTTACATCCAGTCATTCACGCATTCACATGCTGAAGGTGGTAAGCTACATTGTAGCCACAGCTGTCCTGAGGCAGTCTGACAGATGTGAGGCTGCCATGCACCAGAGCCCTAGCCCCTCTGACCACCAGCAGTAGGCAAGGTCAGTGCTTTCCTAATGAAAATAATTTATGGAAAGTATGTTTAATGCCTGCTTGAAGGTTATTTTTAAAAACCCTGTAATCTGACAAACGAGCCTCAAAGGAATGCATTTTCTAACTTATTGAATATGACTCCATGTTTGAAACAGTTTTAAACAAACTTTATAGAAGTTCATTCCCCAAGATGGTGATGGTGAATGAGTTCACCTAGCTAACTCTGAAGGTGAGTAAAGTAAAGAGAATCACTTTAAACTCTAAAAAGAAGAGATATGATTCAAAGGATGATAAATAGGGCTAAAACAATTACCAAATTAGTGTTTATTACAGAAACAAAGTATTGAGAGGAGGAATTGTCGGTCATGTGAAGCTTTTCAGTCTTCTAAAGACCAACTGAACTGTCAATCATAAATATTTCAATGTTTTGTTTTATCAACTTATTGTCCCTATGGCATGCATCATGCCCCTTAGAAAATGTATCTCCCTGATTAAAGATAAGAAAATAACTTGGTTCAGTATAAAGGAGAAAAAAAATTTGATTAGGACATTCCTCCTAAGATGCACTTCACACAGACTCATTAATTTGATTCTGTGTTGACTTTTCCAACCAGGTCAAAGGGGTGATGCTAGCGGGTAATCTTCAACTTTCCTTCATCATCCCAGCTCATTACACAGGGCACAAAAGGGCATAATTATGTTAATGAGGGGTTCAGTTTTTTGCTTTTTGGGGGGTTTTTCTAATCTAAAAGCACACAAGTAATGTCTGTTGCTTTTTAAATCGTCTTCTACTCCCAAATGTGAGACGTCCTTCTAAATAACCTTTTAGTTCAGGTCACAATCTATCTTATGTTAAAAGTTCCAGATACTGAAACAGCTCGAGGTTCTCCTTCATCTTGGTCTTTGTGGACATGTACCAGGTTGTCACAAAGCACTGCTCTCAAGCTAAATAAATTTTAACTGCTGGCAAAGTGCTATCTCTGCTCTACTGTCAGGAAACACAAAGAATAAAATAGGTTTAAAAAAATACCACAATCTATGTGCAAGCAGCCTAGTCCAATCACATTTTCAGTACCCTTTTATAAAATACTTAAAGCAGTCACAGAAATGATCAAGACTTTTCTTTTTTTTATATTTGATACAGGATAGCAGTGATTGTGTAAAAATATTTAGTTTTATATTTGGGGCAGCTGCTCAGTATTTGGAGTTAAATTATTTTTGTTGCCTGGAAACTCATACTCCAACTACTTTAGGTGTTATGTGGTGATTTTGTTATTTGAGTAGACTCACATTTCATTGTGTTGCAAAGGTTTCTTGGGTTTGTTTATTATTCCCATTATGAACATCAACTTGTCTTCATTTCCAAAGGTCAACAAATGCTACTAGTTTCTGACAACCCAAATGTGCAGATTGTAACGTTCCAAGCATCTGAGCGTTTAACTTCAGTGCTGAAATATCAAGTAAGCGAAAGTTTTTGAAAAATATTTTTGAACATATGTTGTGATTGTATTCAAGATGAGATTAAATATGGAGTGTGTCTCCTGGGAATCATATTACATAATTTAAGTCAGTCAAAATCAAAACATATTGTGTTTGCCAAAAGCAGATTGACCTTGAAGTTTCACGAAAATTATTTACTTGCTAGAAGATGGTAATTTTACCAGGAACAACTAGCACACACCTGACCACATACTTGTTTTATAATTTGCTCTAAATAAATGTAATCCACATTTACAGATTAGTTTTCTGCTTACTCAGGTTTTTCCTGGACAAAAAAATGTTTTTTTCTTTTTCCAAGCTTGTCTTAAAGTTCCAGCAACTCAAACATAACATGTGCTTTTAAAGTCCTTTTATGTCCCAGTGCTATAAAACCATTGCACGTAGTCCTTTTTATAGTGAAAGATTTTGATTGCTGCTGTTTTTAGACAGCTTTTGTGTACCTGGTAAAATTGAGAAGAATGGCATTTCATTAGTTGGCCTCAAAGGAACAAAAATGTCACAGGAAAAAAAAATAATAATAATAATTTTATTACCAGAGCAGTGTGATTCACCAGAAACACGCTGGACAATTTAAAACCTTTTAGAAAACAAAACCCAGTGCTTTTACATCTTCGACCTAGTAAAAACAGATTGATCCAGAAACTTAATGCAACAAGAAGCTGAGCATTTTACATCAGTAAAATGTGTTTACATTAAACTGGTATAAAGAAAAGATGACGGGATTTTCTGTGTTTCTCTCATCTGAAAAAAAGCCCCCCAACAAAACCATACATCTTCAAAGCTGTAAATCTCTGCAGAGTAAGTGCTGTGTGGCATACTGCACGTGTTTGGACAAATTAATATTTATGCTACGGGAGCTGTAACGAGTATTAGATTTGAATGAGCTTCTAGGTTAAATTACTCCCCAAGTGAGGCTTTTACATCCTTTAAATATTAAAGTAGTTAATTGACAGGAAGGCTGGGCCTCTGTTTAAAGATGGTAACATCTGCATGGGCATATTAAAGTAAAGTATTACTTAGTTTTTGTTATTACACCAACGCTCTGAAAATGTGTCCTGTTTTTTAAAAATGGATAATAACATGGTTCACTTAAACCACACATCTCTGATTTAACCGTCAGGAACTGTGAGCCTGCTGCCAGTGCTTACTGAGCACTGAGGGCTTTTAAAATGCTTCCATTTTGGTTTTGGAATTTGAAATCTATTTCTACCTTTGAATAATTAGAATTAGATCAAACTTGGAGGAAAATGTGATCAAATTAAACGAGATCAAGTTATGATATGCTGGAATTTCACTATGGCTGTGAACAATAACTGAGTTGAAATTATATTAAGTTTTGAAGTGACTCAGTGTCAACGAAGCCTTCCATCCTCAGACTTGAAGGTCATCACGAAAGATAAACCATTAAAATACCAGTGGAAATGTGGAAAACGTAATTTTATGAATAAGTTGGAGAATAACAAAGTTTGAGAAGGATATAAACAATTGAATACAGGATTTTAAAAAATCAGAATGCAAGTAAAAACAAAAATATAATAGATACACCTTTGTGTTATTTTTCAGGAATGTTTCAAATCTAAGTTTGCCAGGAGCTATGACTTATTGCTGTATCTCAAAACAACTTTGTCACAGAAACAGTATGAACAGAATTGTTTGAATATTGGGAAATATCTTAATTATGACCGTTTTTGAGATCCAGTACATACATCATTTGGAAATTTTGAATAAATAAATATAAATTGTTGTTTCAGGGTTTCTGGATTTTGACATTTTTGTTGTCCTTTCACACATTGTCTGCCCAGTCCTTGAATAATTTTTTTATGCTGAGATTTTTTTTTCATCTTTTTTCTCAGTAAAACCTTCCAATGTGTTGGTTTATTTTTTTAATAGCGGCTCTAGTGAAATGTAAATCAGTCACCTCTGGGGTGACCTTTATGTGAAAGCCTTGAGCATAAAGTTCATCCAAACCAAAGCTACAGTACAACACTTTTATGGATGTGTGTGGGCTGCCTGCTTGTCGATGTCTTTTCAGCCCCTCTGCCTCTGACCTCTGAGCTGAATGCTTTATTTTTAGCTGTATTAGCAGCTCATTATGCAGTTGTGTTCCCTTCTGGGCACTAACAAGGTGTTTGGGGTAGCAGATGAGAGCAACCTGGAAGACCTTCATGTGTTGGCAGTGAGGAGAGGAGCTGGATGTTCTGACAAGGCCAAACTAGAACTGCACAGTAGTCTGTCTGAGAGGTGAGTCACCTGTTCAGCATGGAGAGGATGAACACTGTTTGTCTAATAAAAAAGCGGAATAAACATAATTTGTCATTCAGCATTAACAGAAAAGTTTTGCAAGATTTATGATAATGAAACCAAGACTCAGAAATACTATTAGTTATGTAGTTAGTCTATAATTGAATGTGAATATTAAATGACAGCATAGCTTGATTAAGCAGAATCATTTCCATTAATCAAATTTGAGGTAATGGTTGCATACGTTTTAATAATCATAAAATTAGATGATAGCATGGACATACTGCTACAAGTTTTTATGTGCCTTGGAGAAAATCTTTCAAGCCTGTCTTTGTTCATCACACATTAATGGTTATAACTTTCTTTAAAATAAATCCATTACAGCAAGCAGTTTGCTCTTTTTCATAAGAAAAGTCTGAATTTCTGGAAGAAATCAGAGGTGGATTTGTGATGCTTCAGGTTTTTCTCCTTCCAGTAGGACTACAACCCTCAACATGCAACCAGATCTACATTGGAATACTTAAGGAATACTTAAGATCAAAATATATGCAAAATATATGCATGCCCAGACAAAGTGCAAAAGACATAAACATTTATGTTTGCAGATGCTGCACATTCAGTCTGACTTAGCTTAAGCCATCAGAAATGTGTCTATATGTCCAAAACTCCTAAAGACTTGTAGCTGTAATTTGATTAGGGGGCTGAACACATCAAGATTTCAGATTTGTTTTAAAAGTTCAAACCGATGTATAAATAACCCACTTTGCAATTCCACACTGGTTAATTGCAGTATTTCTTTATTTTATATCCAACACACCTTAACTTTTTCCTTTTGTATTTAAAGAAACTCTCAGAATTATTAAACCATAAAAATATCTGTGATCTGCAGTTGTCAATTTTAGGGTTTTATTCCTTACCCTGACAAGTTTAGCATTCTGAAATTAAGCTGCACAAATGAGATGTTCTACACAATAATTGTGATATAATGTTCTATACTTTGTGTCATATAGCAGTATTTCTTAAGAGCTGTTTGCTTTGAAAACTGTGCGATATTAAAATTTTTTCCCAGAATACATCTGAAGGATTCTGAAGGAGGGTGTTTGAGATCAGTCAAAGGTGGAGGTAGGAAGCTGAAAAGCCAGGGATAAAGAGACTAAACCTGTCACATCACAGAGCAAAACTTCCTTTTGCCTTTATCTTCTACTATTTTTGTCTCTGAAGTGATAAAAGCTTTGATTCAGAGATGCAGCTATGCAAAGACGTTGAAGTTCTTATGATTGAAAGCAGCTGGTGTTGGCTGAGGTTCTTGAACAGCTAAAGTGAGCACCGGGACGGCACCAAGCAGGTGAACTCTGAAGAGAAGATTAAGAGATCTTATCAGATCAAATGTCAGGTTAAATGCAAATCATAGATGCAGTACAAATTTTTATTGTACTTTGAGCTTTTGCCACAGTTTTCATGAAAACCCAGTAACCAGGAAGAAGTTGAAATGAAAAAAGATGTTACAATTCAAAAAGACATGTTTTTGAAATATCAGCTCAGGCTTGTGGATGAAAGTCGGAAATGTGTCAGTTTTGTATGTTCTTTTACTTTAATGCTTTTATATTCAGGCGTTTTTATTTCCTCTTGTCAGATGAATCATCTCCTTAAGGGGAGCAGCTTTTTTTGTCTAGGCTGGCAGCTGTTACCTGTGGTAAAGTCTGAAGGTAGAACAAAAATGTGATGGATTGATTCTTTGTTCTACGAGGTCAAATTGCAGTTTTGTAGACACAAACACAACCACTGCATTTATTCCATAGGCTAATGTTGGAATGGGTTCAATAATATATCAATCCTCTGATATAAATATTACTCTCTAGTAATGCAAATCAATCACATTTTTCATCCAATTATAATTGCAGAAAATAAAATGGATATTTTTACTGGTATTAATGTTTTGTTTTAGAAATAAACTCAGTGGAGGGTTAGAATTAGCTATTGCTATTAAAGCAAGCGAACACAATTCCTAGATTAAATTGCTTGTTTCAAAGACTTCATGGATTATGTGGTTTAATGCCACTTATGAAAGAAATTCTATAGCTAACCAGAGATACACCCTGAGCTCATACTGTATAAATGCACCAATCAGTTCTGTGGTCAATTTCTGATCTCTATTTTTTGTAAAGCTTTCCCTTGCTTGATTTCATTTGAGCTAATTCTAATTTCCCTTTAAGATGTATGATGGCATTCAAATTATTTATTTTGGGGTTTTTCTAGGTCAGTTAGCCTCTTTGGCATTCCTGTTTTCACACCATGTGAAAAAAATAAATAAAATACTGTGAATACATGTTTTCTTTGTGTGGAAATGTTTTAATGTTTCTGAATACAATTTGTACTAAAAATGTCCAAACCTTACCTGTAGCTTAATTTATTGTATATTTATTTACATTTATTTCAGTTGAGATCTGCATTTAAACCAATTGATTAATGAAATGTAAGATTTTGACCACTGATCAAAATAAAATAAGATTGTTTGATCAAGTTTGTGGACAAAAATATAAAATGAGTAGAAACTACTCCAAATAACATGCTTGGTGCAAATTGTCCAGGATATATCAGGCATAAAATGACAAGAACTACAAAGGTACAAAAAGCCAAAGGCGTGAAAACACCAGTAGTACCATCTGCCTCGAGTGGAGATTTTAATTTAAGAGGCAAAGTGACACTGTATGTGATAAATCACTGTATAAAAGGATTTTACCAATTATTTCTTTAAAAACAATTTCAAAGTCGACATGTTTAAGGGTTTAGCATCTTGTTCTACATTTACAACATACATTAATTTTAACTGTAGATATGTCTCTGTAGTCCTAAGAGAATATACAACCTTACCCTGACTGAGGATGAAACACCTTAAGCCTTCCTGGTGTCTGCCAAAAGTGTTGCTCTCCCCAACAGCCTGAATGAACTGCAGACATGCCTCCTCTGACTTTATTTTTTAAATTCTTATACTGATAATTTTCAGAAATGAAAATTATCAGTATGAGATATCATAATGAGATCAAGGGTGTGAGTGCTCAGTAGAAGCACTCACACCCTACAGTTGTAGAAGAGATCTTAGTGTGGCTTTAGGGCACTTGCGTATGACAGATCAATTGATCAGAATAAGACTGATATTGAGTTTTTGTTCAGCTGAAAATTGCTTGATTCCAGATAACAGCATAGTGTGGATGGAGTGGGATGCAATTTTTTGGATATTGAGCAATCAGTCTTTCTAAATAGGAGGCTCAGTTCTGGGTTGACTTTTATAGAAGGCCCACTAAACCTGATATCTAGAAAATGGAAAAGTGATAGTAGTGATCAGGACAGATGAGGGATAAACGTTTGTGTTTTTCAAACTTATATGTGATTTTTGACAAATTGTGCATTGGTTTAATGAATAATGGAGGAACAACGCCGATCTAATATGAGGAAAGAATTCATGGTGGTGGGTGATTTTAAAGATCAGTCGAGTTGTGTAATGATGCAAATTGTACCCCCATCGTTCCATTAGCATAGCTTATCTGATGGAGAATATTGTAATCATATTCTGTCTGCAGGATGTAACGTGGCTAATATTTCCTTAATAGACAATTTGAGCTTGTAGCGCTAAACAGTTTATACAGGATCCATGGCATTTGAAAGGTAACATCATCAAATTACAATTAAATGGCAATAATGTATGTTTCTAGCATTTAGAGTGGATGTGAAATCACCTGAAGGTATTACGATGAAATTAGGATTCAGGTGACAGCAGCTGTAGCTGAATCATTTGGAGCGGATGATATTAAGTCTCGCTTTGTTGACTTGTCACACTGCATGCGGTGCAGCAACTAAACACCGTTAGTCATTTTCTGGTCATGATTGCTGGAACATTCCAAAACAATGAAAAAGGCACCTTTTTAATTAAATCTGCAATTAGTTTGCTGGAAGCAGCTATAAATGGAGGCTGAGTAGCACTTTTTTCTGTTTGACTGCAGATTATTTCCTGCTATTAAACACTGATAAAAAAAAAAATGCAAGTTTAAGTAAACAAGCTGATCAATATTAATGACACAACAATTATGATTGTTTTAAATGTACAAAGTTGCACAGTTCCTTTTAATCAGTATTTGAAAATATTGAACAAAGTAAAATCAAACAGTAAGAATAAGTAATAATAATTAATATCAGCAATAACTAGACTTAAAATTAGACATTTGTAGATTTTTCTTTTTACTGAAACACCTGAGGGAAGCAAATCAAAGAGAACCCAGAACAAAAATAACCACTGAAGTTTTAGAAAAAGATTAAGAAAAAAAGACACAAACTAAAGTCAAGACAAGCTCATACAGGTGCCACTCACTTCATCTGTATATACAGCACATTCACTCCACAACTGTGCAGAAGATCAACTGTTAACAGAACAGTGATAGAAAGTAAAAGCTTGTCTCTGCAGCCAGAAAGCCTGCAACATGGATGTAAGTGAAGGCAAAAAAACTCCCAACAGAACAGACATCCGAAGTTGGCTAACAGATGTCTTTTTTTTTCTTGATGCTTTGTTTTTACAGTGAACAAATGGAGAGTGCTCCATTTTATTTTGAAAGGCTGAGCAGACGTTCTGTTGAAAATAAAATTACCAGAGCACAGACAGGAAACATATTTTTTTAAATGTGGTCCCTGGATGCATAAGACAAAGCCTCTTTCCTGACATCTCTGCCCTTTAAAAATTCATTCAACCTTGTTTCAGTAAGAAACATGACATCAACATTAGTTTCGAGGTGGATTTGAGAGTCACATTTTGTGTTTATCTGTACATTATTTAACTCCCATCCTTTCTTTAAATTTCACCAACACACTTGACTTTAAAAGAGGGAAATAGAAATGCAAAAAAAAACAACCTTTGGGCAACGTGTTCACGAAGGAAAACCAGAAATAAGCCTAAAGGGAAAACATCATCACTAAAGGTAAACTAAAATGATGAGCAAAACTCAAGTGGTTCTGTATCTCTCTGACAGTATGGCCCATAGTTCAAACCTTCTCCCATACATTTGGGTCTGTAAGTTATAGTGGTTTCCTCACAGAGGAAAGAAGGAAAGAAAAAGGTATATCTTCATGAAAGTCATGTTTGTTTTGATTGTCCGCAAAAAATAAGTGCCAGTAGGAAGGAACCCCGGCGAAAGGATATACAATCACAGCATAAAACGACAACATCCTTTTCTGGAAAGGAACTGAGAGTCAACCACTCACTCCTTAAAAGACCCTGAATCTGCACTGAATTGGTGTTTGCAATGTGACTCTGTGTGCACATGAACTGCGCAGATTTGTCCGTAACCGTCTCAGTTGTTGAGTGGTATTATTCAGAGACTGTCTTTTCCTCTGTTACGTCATCCTGCAGACAGCTTTTACGGATGATGGGCAGCGGATGGGCTTCGGTGTTAAAGACCCAGTCTTCCAGGGAGAGGAGGTCATCGTCAGAGAAAAGCAGGTAAAGATACCTGAACAAACAAGAAAAACAGTTGTATTTTAAACATAATACTCCAAACAGAGCTGGTCGTCCTTCTTTTTTGATTGTTGATACGTTAATATTTTTTAAATCAAACTATATTGTCAGAGAACAATAACCTGGGTAAATGATGATTTAATGGAAAAAGCTAGCTAGCCTCGCAAAATGAAATAGGGTTTAAAAAAAATGCTCAACCAACACAGAATAACCTGATGTAAAGAAATTTACCATATCTGGGTATGAATTAGCAAAAAAATTATGCAAAGCATCAAATTTATTGTTAAATAAACCTCTATTGGTATCAAAGTTCCTCACTCCAAGCAAACATTGAAAGTTTTTCCAAATTAGTGCGTTCAAATTCAGAGCCGTTGCTTCTAGGTGTGACATTAAATAAAACATATTATTTGCAACTATTAATTCATGTGGACTTAATAGTAAAGGGACAGCCAGTGTCTGCTGTTATCACTGTTGGTGTCTGCATCATGCAGATCTATTTTGTTTTAGCACTTATCTTGCTGTTAGTTTAAGACAGTTAAATGTAATTCTGAAAAATGTTAGACCCTTATATCTATGGAAAAAAAAACAATAGCTGAAAGACAATGTAAATCATCTGAAACAAACAGACAATCATATACATTCTAAGTTGATCAAATGCCTTCCCAGCTAAGTTGAGTTACTTGAGTTCAGTTTGGGTGGCCATTTGATTTGGTCTAGTAGAAAATGAAAGAAGTAACTAATAACAAAAACCAGTGTCAAGAGAATTTATGGTTGGCTTAAGTGGTTTGTAATGTAATCCCATGAAACCATTTGCACTGGCTTGTCATTCTTTAACTAATATGCCCCACTTATTCCATGATGTGAAGAAAAAGCTCTTGTTGCAGTGGCTCTGTCTCATCTTCACAGCTGAACATTTTCTCAATGTTGACCATGTTTAAAAACCTCCCTCCCAGCTGACGAGCTGCAATGCTTTACCCTTACTTGGAAAACATCAATTATTCATCATTTGTGATTTCTTCTTAATCTAAATCTGCCACTTAACTTTCAAAGGAGCATGATAGAAGCAGTGTAGCACTGATTAAGGCAGTGGTGCTCTGGTGACTGCTAACCTGAATGATTCGCACTGCCCCTCTCTTTAGAAGGATAAGCTTTTGTTATCTACATGCTGGTGTAGACTGACTGGTTTGTGTAGCTTAATATCTGCAGTATAAGAACAGCTGAAACTAAACCTTCCTTGATGGGTAAAAAGTATCTGATTAAAAGTTAGATTAACCTCTGAAGCAGACATTGTGACTGTTTCATTCAAAGCACGATCGTGCTTTGTAGGCAGAACAGTTAAGAAGTAGAGATGAATCCCCAGTGTTCAGGATCTGACCCTGTATTACTTTCATGCAGATGAAAGGTGGTGCAAGCAGATCTTACAATAACCTTCCTCCCAGCAATGGGAAGTTAAAAAGCAAGCGAGACTTACTTAAGTGTCTCTGACAGGAAGAAGCTCTGCTGCATGTTGTCGTGGCTGGCTGTCAGGGCGTAAACATCACGGATCCCAGAGAAACCAGACTCCACTCTGCAGTGCTGCTCCAGAGCCTAACAAAAGGCAGGAAGGACCAGGTAAATGACAAAACCAAACTCTGATCTCTATAGTGCCTTTATAAAGGTTTTCACACCACAACAATAAACCTCTATTGATGTTATTACAATTTTATGTGGAATACCAACACAAGGTTGTCATGAAGTTGAAACAAAAAGAAATCTTTAAAATAAAAATCTGAAAAATTTGCTGGGTGTCTGGATTCAGCTTCCTTGAGTCAATCTATTGTATTACTACACTTTCTAGAAACACATTTTTTTCTGTTGTTCTTTACCAGATAGCTCAAAGTCAGTCAGAATGAATAGAGTGTCTGTGAAAATCAATTTTTAAGTCTCTGGCTCAGTTATGCAGTCATAGCCTTGTCTGTATGCTTCAGTTTGCTCTACTGGAAGGTGAACTTCCAGCCCAGTCTTGGGTCTTTTGCAGTCTTGCTCCATGTTTTACAGCAGTGATTAGTTTTCCTTCACACAGCCCAAAATGTTTAATTTCTGCTGCATTTATACCGACATGAAATAACGCACCGGTTTATGACCTCAGAAGGCAAGCGGTAGCACTATGTATCATTTAGAAATTAAAAGGGGCTGGGTACAAATCTGTAACACATTTTTCAGTTTGTACAAACATGTAGAACATGCATCCTTGTTTATTTCACTATTGGGTGCTATATTATGTTGGTTTATCACATTAAATGACTAAATTACCTTGACGTTAGCGACTGTATGTAGAGCAAAACATGCTTTGCTATTCCTCTGATGTTACTTGAAACAAAATTTAAATCCATAGGTCAATAATGGTATTCACACTTATTTAAAAAATAAAAAAAGACAAGCACCAAGCCAGCAACACAACTAAGGTCCAAATAATGCCAAATCTGACAAGGGTGAAAGGAGAGCGGCTGGGCTAGCCAAGCGGATTAGCTCATTATTATCCCTGCTACAGAGGGCTTGCTTATACGTGCTAATTAACAAAGACCCTGACGTGTTAATGCTTGATGTTCCTGAGCAGAAGTGTTGCACACAGCTTTCAACCTTTGTGCCTGATAATTATAGCCCTGTCAAACTCGTCAGCCTGATCTTTCCTCTTCTTGTGAGTGCAAAATTAATGCTAACTCTCATGCCAGCGCGCTACGGTTTACCGCAGTTAATGTCCTGCCTATTGCCACATTAATAATGGTGATTCCTGCACAGCTTTCATCTCTTGGTACAGAACTGTCTGCTCTACTACCTAATGTATAGTGCGACACCATATGAAGAAAGCTGCTGGATGATAAATTAGGGTGTTGAAAGGGCTTGACATAATAAGCGAGGAGAACCACGGAAATGATAATGCAGGTTACCAATAAGACAGCAATACAGACAGCAAAATTGCACTCTGTTCCATCCCCCCCAATTAAAAATAAAATGAAAAAATTACTAGTGTGTAGCACCGGTTAGGGGTGTGTTTTTCAATTCAATTTTGAGCAAGAGGAATAAACTCAGTTGTAATTCCAAAATAGTTTAGAAAAAGTAAAAAATACTACACCATGTTTTAATGAGAATGTATATCCTCCATCTACAAATAGCAGTTCATAATTGTGAGGTGAAGAAAAAAGATTTTTGACAAGTAGTCCAAACAGGGTGGTGGACATTTATCCTGAGTTACTTTAACCATTGATTACACTCAAGTGAAACTTAATTGACCTGCCTTCAGAGGTCAATTAAAAAGTACATGGATTCCATCTGTGTGTAATATCATCTTAGTATAAATAGAGCTCATCTCTGAAGCTATTTTTACAATGAAGTTTATTGCATTAGTACAAGTCATAACTGCACTTATTCAAAATAAATACCATAGAAGTCCAAGAGAATGCGATGGTAATAATAATACATACAAATTCTGGTCGTTAACAGGTATTTATCCTAATTTACTGGTCTTACCTCTACTGCCTCCCATCCCCAGTCTCTGTATTTGGGGTCGTGGGTCAGTCTCCACATGTACATGTAGCTCTCGATGACTTCTGGTCGTAGGATGTAATATCTGTCACTCAGTCTAGTAGCTGTAGCTTCAGCTCCACTGTCGAATCTGAATGCCTCAGGTCCCAGTCTAGTGGCTGAAAGAGACAGAAACAGAGATCAAACAAAAGATATTTCTTTGCACATTTTTTTCCCCCCCATGTGGTCCTTAGGTATTAGTGTTATTTTTGTCAAAAATCAAGATGAAAAAAAACTTTCTTTTTTTTTTCCTATTGGCACAGGGGCATCAGAGTTGGAATTTGTTTAATTTGAAAGATTCCTGTGTGCACCAACTGTTCAGTTTAAAAAAAATAAATCCTCATGCTTTTCAGAGATCTTAGACCCCCACAGAGAGGCTGTTTCTTACAAAATTGTTCTCTGTTTAAATAAGGCAGGTACAGAGTTCGTAAAATGGCTGCAAATTGCTGCATTCAGACTGATAATCTGTGAGAACAAAAAGTCTGAGTCACATGCAATACTCAGTTTTCTAGTCAGCTGGCTCATTATGGTGTGCATGCATCAAAATCAAACATCAAAGCAATTAGTGGTTTAGTGTTTTTCTCAGAATAAATTATGTTTAGGTAAAAATATCAACAGGTACTGAAGGAAAACAGATAACTTGCTGAATGCTGCAAAAATAATAAATTACAAGTTTAAATTATTTTAAAAACATACTAAAGAATAAAAGTTAATCACAAAAGGCATATTTTAAAGCAATAGAAGGGATAGATGGGACAGAAAAAAGGGAGAAAGTGCTTTAAATGATCCAATACATCTATGTTTTTTGTGTGCTGTATGTTGAACACTCAGTTCTTCGGCTTGTAAAAGACTTTATTGACTCCGATTTCTCCTGTGTTATTGATTTTGATTCTAATTTACTAACTCTGTACAGGCCTCAGAATCTTTGTTAGGTCTACTAATGATTCCCAAGATGACAATAGAGGCTGGTAGAAAATAAAACTTTGCAAATCAGAAATCTACCAAAGCCTGCCAGTGGAGCTTGGGGCAATTTAATTCTAAACATGATTTTTTTCTAGAAGTTAATATCTGTTATTAGCTATAGAAGCTCAACAAAGGCCTTCTTCTAAACAAATACTTGAAAGAACACAGCTCCAATTTGAGATATATTTTGCAGAGGTGGAAAGAAATACCTACAGTCATTTTGTTCTTAACACGGAGGTGTAGGTTTATATTAAAGTATGAATGTCCTCAATTGGCTTTGCTACCTAGACTGTATGTATTTGAATACTGACAAATGTAAAACTCACAGCAGCAATTTTAGCTGCAATCTTTATGTGCATGGTTTGCAAGTTCACCCCAAGCTATGGTGATTTTTTTTTATTACGGATTTCTCCCATTTTCCCTAAAAACATGCATCAACAGCATTGAGATATTGTGCCAGACATTACTTCATGTCCTCAGGCCTGCATTTCTAGACATGTCTTGAAGGTGAGTGCACCAGATGGCAAAATCCCATCAACTGTCTTTTCCGATGCGGAAGAGTGGCAACTCTAATCTAAGGCATTCTGTGCTCCTTACCTTATCCCTAATTATCAACCCAGTCACATTGCAGAAGGTGCTAATTTTAGCTTTACTTATTTAGGATCTCGGTGCTTTTTACTATCTATGGTTTATGGCTATAGATAGGAGGTGGATCTATAGGTAAACTGGTACTTTTGGCTGAGTTCCCACTTTAACCATAACAGGCTGGTCTAACCTAACATCATCTGGAATATTTCTTTGCTAAACATATTAGATATTTGTGAATGCAAATTTAATCACAATAAAAGTTTTCTGTATTTATTGTAACAAAGTACATTTTTCTAAAGGTAAATTTGCTAGCGTTTTTCAGTGGTTGGTTACTGCTGAAGATACTGATCTGGTCTGCTGTATTTCACCGTTTCCTTTTAATAACATGCTGATGATCTCCTCCACTTGCTGCAATCTGTGGAGGAGATTGCAGCAAGTGGAACAGCTCACTCACAGTTATTGCAAAACTGTAAATGTATTTTTATGAAAAGTTTCACGATGGCTTTTAAAGTATGCTTTTTGTTTTCGAGGTTTCTGTGGCTCTGGTGACCTTTTTTTGACGGTTGTGCAGAGAGTGAAGGAAATGGCCCAGATGAGGACAGCCATAACAAGGACTAGACTGTGTACATGTGATGCATACATCTTAAATTTTAACACTGATAAGGGAAATACACATTTCATAGATTTAGTTTACACAGACGTATATTAAAGTATTTATCAAGAATAATGTAAACACCTTTAGATAGAACCAATAAAAAGCATTTTAATAAAAAATATCAGCCTTTTATCATAAATGTCCATGTAATGTATTCTAAATATTTGGCTGGGACTTCTTTTGCTAGAATAGCTGCATCCTTAAGACCGAGCACAGAGGCTCTGCTTAAGGAACCCCAGGTTGCTCTAAACGGTTTTCAGCAGATTGGCCTTGCTGGATCTTCCTCTTGACAATACCTCATATTTCCGTTATGCTAAGCCATAATCACCTAATTTAACAAGTGCTGGAAATATATCACCTTGTGTTATGAATGTGTAAAACTGCTGGACAAGTTTGATATGTATAGAGATGGAAATGTACTGTATATCACTCTTATGCTTCACCTCGTGTCTTAAGTCATCATATTAAGATTTTCTTTTTCACCTTAAAATGTATTAAACAGAAGCTTCATTGTATTGCTTAGGTTAAATTAATCTTTCCTTTTAGTTAAACTCTGTAAGAACATTATCAGTTTCTCACAATTTGCTATTAACCTTAATTTATGCAAAGCAATTTTGTCAAAATCTTATCAAAATCAAGCACATGTCAAAGAAGCTCACAAATTTGCATTACTCATACTTAGAAATTTTCAAGACAATGGTTCAGCTGGCTACAAGTTTAAAATCTATATTTTTTAAAAACAAGTCTGAGCTTCAGACAGTTCTGGCTTAATCAGATGAAGTGACTGTGTTTAAGTCATTTAGTTGATCTTAATAACTGCTACTTGACACCAACATTTTCTCTGAAAAGGTCAAAACTGAATCAGCCAGTGCTGACATATTTTGTGAAAAATTTTAATGCTTTAATATAAACTATTAATATTTCCAACTAAGAATGAGAAGTTGGTTTTATGTTCATTTTCACACTAGGTCCTCTTACCAATAAAGAGCTCTGTTTATTGAAACCTTCTCTCTGAAATTGATAACCTTTCCCTCTCTTTGCGGATTTTTGCCCATCAGTCTCTAGCTGTGAAGCTGACAGAGATTTAGAGGAGCAGCAGTAAGCCTTCATGGTATCGGAGTTTGAACACAGATACATGTCAGCCACTCTGCACAAATTCAAATCTCTCTTCTCTCTCTGATGCTGTCTGCTAATCCAAAAGATGCTAAGCACTACCAGAGCCCAGTAAGAGAACCTGGTGGATGATCATGAAAGAGAAAGCTGGAGAAGCCTTTTGGATCTGAACATCAAAAGTATTCAAAGTACTTCATAGAAACTGTTATATGATGAGTTAAATTACCTCATTGCTGTAGCAAAAGTAGAAGATGAATTCATTAAACCTAACAGTGGGGGGCAAAAGCTTAAAATTTTGCCAAAAGTAGGACAGATGCCAGGGAAGAGATAAAACAATAGTCTAAAAAACAGATGGTATGCATGATATACATTATTTTTCTTGTTTTCATTTTCATGCTGAACAAATGGAAGTTTTTTTTTTTAGTAATAATTAATGTCTCAATTAATTACCTTTTTTCTACTTCCTTAAATACACAACTGGGAGTTTTAGTTCACAAACACCAAGGCTGTACTTCTGTGGCGAGACATTTAAAAAAACTCATTTGCTCCTTTTTAGACGTGTCCTTTTTTCTATCTCCTGAGGTTCAGCCACACAGAGAGCTGCTTCATTTCATTGAGGATAAAAATTAAAAAGCCTGAGGCCCTTTTCATTTCCAGCATTGCTTTTCTAAACTTGTTTTCTTTCCAATTTCCGCATTAACCTCTCCTAACAAGACAGATTTTGTAAAATAAAAGTATTAATAAAATCTAGAAATTAACATTGGTAAATTAACATTGCATATAATATGAATGACATAAAAACTCCTTCATAGGTTTTGAGGAGTTAGACCAGACAAAACTTTTATTAAGAATATTCTCTTCCACGCTGTACCAGTGTAAATTGTGTTTTGGGAGAATATAATTCTTTTTAATATTTTCCAAAGAAGATAAGAAAAAAAAAAGTAGCTAATTATTAGCTCTTCTGTCCTGACAAGCTGATGGTAAATAATGGAGCAAAGTCTGGTAAAAGGTAAAACCTTTTAAAAGAAGGAACTAGAGTATGATGATACTTTAAAGTATTGCTTCTTCCCACCTTTTTCACACAGATGCATCTCAAGGAAGAAGAATATCAGAGAATAGGGAATTAATGTAATTTGTAATATAATGATAGATTGTACCACTAGTCCTAGTGATAGCATGAGCATCACTGAAGACTCTGTCTTTAGCATGACTGTGTAGGGCACAACATTCTATATATTAAAAAAAATGTTTTTTATTTGCTGTAAAACATAATCATCAGAAACACAGAAATAAAGGCTTGAAATGAAATTCTGCTTTATGATTTAACATAAATGCCAGGTTTTGAATGATTAAAAAAAAAAACATGTTAATAAAATTCCAATTTACTGAACTGCACCTGTATGTGCAGATCTTTTTTCATTGCTGACAGCCCCACATGTCTACTTACTTGAGCGAGTGTAGCTCTCATGGCAGGTGTGTGTGATCTCAGCAGCAAGATCAAGGTAGTGCTGCCTCTTTTCTGGTGCTCCATCATCAGCGCCAATGCCAATCATGCCCCCAGAGAAGCAGGCCAGGTGACCCATCTTGTGGTCCAGGATGCCCCCCCTCCACTCTGCCATGTAGGTGAGGCCACCAGGGGACTTCTGAACCAGGTTAGCTTCAATCGCCTGCAGTACCAAACAGAATGGAATAATATTTGATCTTTCAGAGTGTTGGCTATGAAATGAGAAACCTTGCTGCAGATTCTACTCAATCCTAATCAGCAACCTTCAGATCTCACATTTGCTTCTTTTTTTTTTTAAATCAGCTCACGGAAGGAAGTTGATATTCACCTAATTGAGTACTTTATATCTATTCTACGATTAAAAATAAAATGTTACTTGTAGTAATAAAATATAAACTACAGTGAAATACTAATAATTGGTTTGGTAATTGCCCAAAAATTGATAAAGATGTTTAAACAAAACAGCAAAGGTGTGTGTAAAACAACATTGTAGAACTACAAGTAATTTACTGGTTTTACAACTGTGCATCAGATAAACATGAAGAAACTGTGTCTAAATCCTTATTGATGTTAAGGTGTCAATAAGCCAAACTAGAGGGAGAGAACAGACATGCTGCAGGCTTTTGTTTTATATAGATTAGATCTTTGAATCCATGACAATAGGAAGGAATTTCTAAATTAATCCTCACTTGTTCACCAATGTATATATTGATAGATTTCAGAGTTCAACCAGAAATGAAGAACATTAAAGATCATATTTTATCCATCTATAAAAGATAAGTTCTTGCTTTGTTTCAAACATTCTCTTTTTCCCCAGCTGTTGCTTTTCAGTTTCTAAGTTTATTAAAGCAGACAATAGGAGGATTTTTATGCAAGTCTCTTTAAAATGCTGACTAACCAGCAGCTCAAGTTAAGGTTTAAAACAGGTTTATCATTTTTGGGAGCAGTGCAATAACTTAAGGTAAAGAAGCTCATGAAAAAAGAAAACTCACATTTTTAGTCCTTTATTTAAGCAGAACATTTCAATGTCATCACCAGAATATTTTGTCTTCATATAATTAATTGATAGCAAGCCCAGTTTCATAATTGCAAAACTGTTGCATGTTGTACATGATAAGAATGCTGTAACGAAGATGTAGTTCTGGAAATGGAAAATACATTAATATATGGAACCAAAAATTATAGATATCCTGTTTTAGGAAAGTATATTTTCCTCAGGGTTTAGACTAATAATTTCTACACTAATTAGAAGTTGTTAGTGGTAATCATTACGGAGCATAATTGGAAAATGTTTTCTCATTCCTCACTGTTTTAATTAGCAGTCCACCTTTATTTGAATGCCTAAGGTAATTAGCTGTGCTTTGCCCTCACCTTAAGATTTCTGAATAAACCTGCAGCTGATATTTAACATCACTGTGGTCTATGGCCAATAAAAACCAAGTCACAATTAAGAAGGAGAATTTGTAATTAGTGGTTCAGCCTTTACCTTGACCCTTTGATGATAAATGAGGAAGTCTTAATAGAAGCTTGAAGTTATCATACTGAATAGGCAAAGATTGTATTATTCTTTTTGGGAAGTTTTAAGCCCTGTCACCCAAAACATGTTTATTGTCCTCTCTTTTTTGTCTTTCTGCGCTAAATGTGGAGCCCAAAGGTATATTCTATTTACTCTGATTATTATTTCAGCCAGTACCCACCAGGAGCCTACTGTAGATTACTTGATACTGCGTATTAGTTAAACATTTTACTAGTTATCATTAATAATAACTGACCATCTTGAAGACCCCTGTCATTGACTGGAACCATATTAAGATGTTATATCCAGTAATTAGCCTGGAAAACTAAAAAGCATAATTTTTGGGTTAGTTTCAGCTAAGAAGCACTCTCATTGTTATTTTGGTGGATATAACAACATTTTGGTTTTCTTGGTGTTTTGGGGACTGATTAAAGCTGCAAAGGAAAATCTGGTGTTAACTGGATTAATGTGATTTCCAAATTAGTTGACCATGGCTAATAAATGTTCTTTTTCTTTTTCAACTACATTTTTTCTGATCAATGAAGCAACCATGTCTAGACAGCACTACTGAAAACAACACTTTCTGATTCAAGTTTTTCCTGTGAAAGAAAACTCAGTTATTATCTATTATAATAAGTATTTAAAATAGTAAATTGGTTTACAATATGTCAAGATATTTTGTGGCTTATTTAGGCTGCAAGAGAGTGGATAGTTCAGAAAGCAATAAGGAAGGATGAAAATTTGCTGCTTCATCATTTTGATCAGATATCAAATCAAAACAATTATGATTTGGAAAAGTTGGGATTGTTTTGGAAATTTCAAAACACTCCCAGAAAATAGGGATGTATTTTACTTGAGCATACACAAGAAGACTACTGTTTTAGTAGTGTGTGTTGCAAACAACTCTTATCATTTCATCTCTGTTTTTAAAAAGTAAAACCTTTACATATCTGCTGATATATTGCACTCTCACATATGTTGTAATATGCATCTTTTCCTGATATTAATAACTGATCATGGTGGAAACTCTAGAAAAATATATTTTAATTTCTGTTTTTATCTCTTTTTATAGCTCTTAAAGGGAAATTGGAATCAGGTAAAATTGGTAACAGCAGGTTAAACATTTATAAAAATCAACCACAAAATTCAGTTTGCCTCCTCTTCAGCACAAACATACTTTGTTTTATCACTGTTATGTAGCCCTTGGTGTATAAGGTGAGAGACAATGTTTTGAGGTAGGAGTACTTCCTGTACTTTTTGTAACAGGGTGTTATATATTGACTAGGGGAGACAACATCTTACCTTTGTAAAATGTCTCCCCAACATCTTAGAAATACATAAACTATCAATGAGTTGAACATTTAACAGATTATTATAATAGTTAGTTTTACTCTAATATCACCAATAAAAAGTGGTTATGAGTTTCACTGGGGCTTCTAATAGCAGCTATTTAGCTTTGCAAAAAGAGAATACTCCAAGAGTAATGGAGTAATGAGTTTACTAATTTATAAACTCAACTGTATATAATATAAAAACAGGCAGATCTCTGTGTGTCTATTACAAGATAACATTTTTCAAACCTCTAGTGCACTGTAGTACATCTTCTTTGCTTCCTCGTCGGTCTTGTCTGACATCAGGTAGGATTTTATCAGATACTCATAAAAACTGTCTCCAAGGCCACCAATGGAAACATGGTCTAAAGAAAATAAATGAGGAAAATAAATTGCAGGATAACACACAAGTCTTGTATAAAAATGTTACAATCTTTAAAAAACAAACACTGGACCATATTTCTCTACACAAGTAAAGAGTAATTTTTACTTTATGGTTTTCAATTCCTTTTACTGTCTAATTCCTATAACTGTCTAATTTATCTAAATTTATTTGGTTTCATTATTAATTCATAGTGTGCTGCATCCCATACACTCCTGCCACCTATGTTTCAAATTGGTTTTCTCCAAACAAAAACATTAAAATATTCAATGCGTCAATTTTCCAAAAGGAAACAGAAATCAAAATCAATTAGCTGTTCTTGCTCCTCTTGCTGTTCTATGTCAACATTCAATAAAATATTAAAGGATATGATACCATAGGACGTTTTAGCTATTCTTTCTTGCTTCATTCAAACGCGAATACCTCTGTAGACTCCTTCACAAGGTTATCTCTGTACCGCTGTGTCTGTCCTTGACGCAGACAAACGAGGGGAGCCAGAGCTTATTTTTCCTTCTCCTGATATTTATGTACTGCTCAGCTTCCCTGCATGCTCCTCCACAACAATTAGCTGCCGTAATCATAGAGATTAGCACCTTTTCCCTCCCAGCGTCATCTTATCACCCTGATCTTCCCCACCCCCACTTCCTCTCAGGTAAATTGGAAAGATCTATTTTTACAAAGTAATTGAATTTATTATTATTCCAATAACCCAGAGCTATAGTCGTCACTGCTACTCCACTTTATGAGAGTTATATTTAAAATGAAAGGAAGCAGACTGATGGGTGCATGACAGACGAGCACCGAAAAACACTTTTGACATAAAAGGCAACTTACTCTCAGATGTGTGAAATTCAGACAAAGGTAAAAAGTGTGATCAGGGATCAGGCTTTCTTGTAATTCTGACCAACAATATGAGATACACAACAGAGGTTGCAAAAACCTTCAGAAGAGCTTGCCATAAAATCTCAGAAATTAGTTTGCCTTTAAGATTTTTTAAAGATATTTAGAAGGTTGTTAATTTCAAAATTAGAAACATTATTACAAAAAATTACATAAGGTCATATTTATTAATGTTGTAAACATTAAATATCACATATACATTGGCTACAACACTTACGCTGAACCCAGTTGCCACTGACTGGACTGAGGAAGTTCGGATACAGGCCGTGAGGTTTTTCAATTTTGCTCAGGAGCTTCCTGATGCTCATCACCTGCAATAATAAGTCCTCAGATTTAGGCAGTGTGGCAGTTTCGGAAAGCAAACTTTTACTAAAGCATCATTTCAAGGCTAAAAACTTTTGCTAACAAATTGTGAGGGGAAAAAATGGTGAAAGCGAAACACATAGTGGTATATTTCTAACATTTATTTAAATTTCTTCCACCAAGTTCATAGCTAATGAAGAAATCTGGCTCTCCAGAAATTATCACACAAGATCAATAACAAAAAAAGTTCCTGAGATCCACTGCAAAGGTAAGTAAAGCCACAAAAGCCCATTGCTTAAAGAAGTTTGCTGTTCATAGTGCCAGAAGCTTTGAGAGGTCAGTGAAGCAAAGCCCAAGAGTTGGGAGATTCACAAGCTGTACAGTACAGCTCTTTCTTCCTTATGTTAAGATGCTCCTAAACCAGAGTCAATGTCAGAAGCTTGCTACCTGGATTAAGGAGAGAAGAGACTAGACTATTGCTTATTGGTTAAAGTCCTTCTCTCAAATGGAAGTTTTGTTTTTTTTCTAAAGCATTAGTTCACATAGTTTTCAAGGCCCAAGAGTCTGGAGGAAACTGACAACTTCAAATAAGTAATTTTGAATGTATATCTCTCTTTGGTGCCAATTCAATTGTTTAAAACTTCAACAGAGTCCACTCTTTCATCAAACAATTGTATCTCAATAGCCGCCTCCTTATGAAGCAAAGTGTAGAACAATGGACTGGTCTTTGCCAGGCTAGCACTTTTGTACTGAAATATATTCACCTTTTGATTTTATTTTAATTTACAGAAATTTATTTGAAAATGAAAAACAACAAATGCAGTCTATAAAGATTGTAATACTGTATCAGATAATAGTTAAGGAAATAACTTGAAACATAATAAAATGTTTGTTATATTGAGTCATATGCACCTTCTCTTTGAAGACCGGGTTGTTTGACAGCTCTGTCAGATGCACAAATTCAAGGTGAAGGGTCCCGAACTCGGCCAAGATGCTGCTGCCGGCCGAAGCCCAGCCCCAGCTCCAACTCGTGCCACTGCAACAGAGAAAAGATTCAGACAAGTTGATTCTAAAGTATTGAGACTTTTGAATACTAAGGCCACAGACAGGTTCAGGTACAACATCAAGATCAACAAACATGCCTCCTCTGAATGTATAGGATTACACTGAATTAATGTGATTATGTCTCTGGATATTTATTGGATGTATTTGTCTTGTAAAATGCATTCACTTCATGTTTGTTGTAAATTGGGGCTACATAAAATTATAATTTTAAAATAAATAATGGAAAAAAAATAGTGCTTTACTCAGTGGATGATTTGTGATGCTCCATTCAGTACCAGGAACTAATTATTATGAAGGCCAAGCACCTGGTTTAATATTATGATGAACTGCAGGTTGGAAGCAGAACACAGTGCAGTAAATGTTTTATATTATCTGATAGTTAAAACTAATTTTACACCTGATATATGTTTTTAGACATGCAAAACATTCTGAATTACTATTGCCTAAAAATAAACTAATTTTAAATCCCTGAAACATAACTTAACATATGCTGGTAGTGATTAATTTAAAGTTTAATAAAGTGAATTTGAAACTCATGACTGATTTAAGCTTTAAAAAAAATGGCCAAGAAATGATGAAAAGAAATGCAGTAAATGAAAAATGTTATCAGTAGCATCACTTTGAAAATCTGAATTTATGTAAATGATTCAGTCAGAAATGATTAGTGAAGGCAGAGTGAACTACAGGAACATCTTGTTAAGAATATCAGATAACATGTAATGAAATGAGCTGGATTGTTGGGGGGAGAGAGGATATATGGAAGAAAAAAAAAAAAAACCAGGGCGAAGGCAGGCGTGCGACTCTGTGCTTTGATGAATGCACCCATTAAAGCTTTGTATGCTGTATCATTAGTCGTGCTGGCTCAAGTCATCTGTGATTCCTTGTTTATGAAGAATCAATCAGAGAATCTACACAGAGGTGCAGAACAGCAGGTGCTGTGTTTGGAGAACAACATGCATCACAGGCACAAATCCATCAATCTTTTTACACTCTTTAAGGAATAGAAGTCGTTTTAATGGCTATCAAGAATAAAATTTGAGTTTATTGTGGAGACGATCCATGTAACGTTATGCATAATGAGCTGAGAAAATAACTGATTCATTTTAAGTAACCAACTAAAACATTTTCTGAGACATTTTTTATGAATGACAAAGGCTAAAAATATAAATAAAACATTAACCAATTTGGATTTAGCAAGCCTAAATCCAAAGTAAATCTAGATGCACTAATAAGCCATTCCTGGCTGAAACTGATTTTCAGTTTTCTCAGGGATCTGATCTGCCCATTGCAATTATCCATTTTTTTTATACTATAGCAAGAAAGAGAAAAAATATTTTGTGATAGAAACAATTGTTTTGTATACAAAAGAAAATGAGGGCATTACAACATGATCGATCCACCTTTATGCATCAAAACATTTTGTCCAAGCCTCTTTTTTTTTGGGAGGATGGGGAACTGGTTTCCAACTTGAGCTCAATGTCCAAAATTATTGCACATAAAACAATTGGAGGCATAAGCTCTTCTTTTTATTTCTGATGGTTTGAAACATAATACAGTGGCACACAGTACAACTTGTCTGTTTTTGAACATGTTTAATTTTAATTTCTGAAAGCATGACATGGAGAAAAAGGTGTCACATTTGCTCATATTAATAATAATGGGTATCCTGATGGCTAACCAACAGTTAGTAAATACCTCTAGTTTACCACTTGAAGTCTGATGTCACAACATTCTAAGATCCTGGTTCTGTTTACCAACATAAATCCAGCATCATTAACGTTTCTCAGGGCTTAGTTTAAATTCCGCGTACATGAAGATAGCTTGCACTAGTATGAAACATTTTAATTTTAGCTCAACATGTAAAATAAAAAAGTAATAATGATCTGCAACAACAGGCTGCACAGCAGAAGTTGGTCCTATGTTTGAATTCATATTTCCTATTTTTATATTTGCTTCATAGCTCCTTTATGCTGTGTGCCCGCATTCTTCCCTCTGAGTTTTTTATTCTTGTTGGGTTTCGTCTCTTCACTGCTGCAGCAAAGTGAATCCCCTAGCTGAGGGATAAAACAGGTTTATTCTATTTCATTCAAAACACATAAGAAAAACTCCCCGTATAATTGAAGTCTTTGTATATGGTTCTACAAAACAATGTGGATGCATCTGTAGAAACTTATATGCATGTGCTTTGGTTTGTTTTTGTGTGAATAACCAGCATGGTTCTTCCTGTCCATCTGTGCCATCAGCACATGTTGGTGATGTCTCTGAAATTAACTGGAGAATAAGGTAATTAAATCTGCCAGCAGCTGCCCAGTTTGGCTGCTAGTGTAATTGGTAGCAGGTGGATAACAGAGGTGCCAGGAAGTGTCTTATAAGAAGATAAGATTAGGAGATGAGAGAAGAACGACTAACAACTGTAGGATTTACAAAGGAGTCATAAAGAGATAATTCAATCAACCATTATGGAGGATTTTAGATGAAATCTCAAAGGAAACATTATGTCACAAATTTTGCCTTGTGCTCATGCATGGCAACATTACAGCAGAATAATCACACTGCAAGAGTACAAACTAACAATCATAATTTGATTTCACAGCAAAAAAGTGTTAGTATCAGCCCTTACTGATTTATCATTTTTCTTTCTTATAAGTTTCTTCTTTGTCTGATTTCAGTTTTACTGTGGCACAAAACATCCTAAACTCAGACAGCAAAAATGCAACGTAAACAGCTTGAAGTTGTGCTGCGTGACCGTGGCACTAATAACACTGTGTTAATAAAGGTTGAGATTAGAAAAGCAATGACTTGGAACAGATTAAAAATCAACAGCAGCCCTAAAAACACGCTAATATAATTCAGAGTCAACCAAAGAACATATAAACATAATAATTGTCAACCAGCTGTCATCTGTTATTGAACTCAGTCTGAAGTGAAGTCTTTGTGCATTTTTTTAAGATTGATGTGAATTTGAAATACTGTCACCATTATGCAGATTAGAATTGATATGTTTTTTCTTTATGGTCTTTCTGACACTTAATGAAGCAAATCGTCTTCAAGTGCATCTCAATGAATAAGTAATAAAGTGTAATAAAGACTTATTACACACATTGATATATTCCAGATATTTAATTCTATTAATCTTGATGACAGTGGCTTACATACAATGAAATTAAAAACTAATATTCTTAGAAAGTAAAAATATTACACAAGATCAAAACAAGTTACTTTTATTAAATGACTGTATGCTATAGACAGCCACAAATAAGATAAATCACTTAGTAGAGAATCTGTCTGTTCACAGTGATGAATAAAAGCATTATAAGGGAAAGTAATATGGAAGAAAAAAGTCAAGATGACAACATTGTCCAATCAATTGGTAAATTTTCCTGAGGCTTGGAGTGCAGGTGGAATCTGTGCTTTCAAGAGCTACTGCACTCAGATATTTCCAGAACATGGTCAGTGGTTGTTGTACTCTGTGGTAAGCCACTCCTAAACCAGAGACAATGTCAAAAAAATCCTTCTTGGGCTAAGGGGATAATAATTTTGCTTAGTGGTTTAAAGGCCAACAGTTAATTTTACTTTTAATTTAGAAATTAAGATCCCAGAGTCTGGAGAAAGAGAAAGAGAACCAAAGTTACTTGAGGGCAAATGAGAAGCTTCCACAGTTGGTGATAATTTGAAGAAACCGGTCATATGCTGGTGTGTTAGCAAAGAATCTATTAAGTATCATCAAGAGAAATATTACAGACACCAGACCCAATAATGTAGACAAGAAAAAGCCCCCTATTAAAACCTCTACCTCCAGTGAGGTGTACTGCGACACCTCACTGGAGCCAGTGGGGGATTATTGCCATGCCACGCCACATTGATGCAGTAATTCATACAAACGAGTCAAGTGAGTGAACGTAATTTACTGGTCCTATGTAATATTAAAATTTTCTGGGAAGCTGAATTTTAGTTGATCATTAGCTGTAAGTGGAGCTTATTCCATTTACTTAGTAGCATTAACGTGAGTAAAAAAAATACTTCCAGGTGAAGTTTTACTACATGATGTTTTTTTTCTACATGAAAGATACTATCAAGTAACCATATTCTTACTTGAGGACAATTCTAGCTACTCATTCACTTTTAGTTACTTCTCTAAAGCAGACATATCTTTATTTGGTGGGACTTCTGGTTTTATACACAAGCAAAATTTTCCAATGTAATCTTCTATCTGTTGGAAATGTTCTGCCATCCAGAGGTTTGGTGAATACACACTAAACATTAGGCATTGACACTACAAGTTATTTTCACTATTATAACATACACATCAGCTGCTATGCTTTTTTATTATTTTGGAATGATGTGATTTATTTTTACTATATTTTTTACTATATTCTTCATGTCTCAGAATATACACATGATTTCATATTTTGTCTGTATGGTTGCATCACATTACCTTATTAATTCAGTACTTGGTACTTAGGATGCATTTTTACCAGATACCTCGAGCTAAAAGGCACGTTCATCAAAATTACGAGAAATAAAAAGTTTAACCTGTGGTTCTCTAGGTTCAGTAATACTCTCGATAGAGACGCACATGTAGAACTTAAAATGTAGATTTTCACTTGAATCAAAACTTGTTTTACTCTATTAACTACATTTTTCATAGATAGACTCAGGTCCTGACTGATGCTAGTTTTCCTAGTAGCTTGTAGAAGACAGTAGAGGACAGTCGGAGGTATAGACAAATGCTGAGTCTCACCTTCCCAGGTTGATGACTCCTCTGGGGATCCCTGTTGGTGTATTAAAGGCAGGTAGCAGCTTTTCTCCCAGCTCCATCGCTTTATTTCTGAAAAGCTAAAAAGAAAACACAAAGGAAAGTACCTTGGTGAGCTGACCTGCACATTTACAAGTTGCATAAGTTTTATGTTCTCATAAAAAAAATATCAATATGGTTCTCAAAAAATGAAGACTCATGGTGACAGAGTGAGAATCAAAAGCTTTGAGAAGATCTCCCTCTAGTTTTAACCTTTAAAGCTAATTATTTAAAGCCTGATGCAACAGAACACAGTGAGGAGTAACCGAATGAAAGTCATCTGTAGGAGTCGTCTTCCTAATCTCTACTGATACTAAGACTAAGGTTGAAGCAATGCTTGTCAGATCATTAATACGCTGGGTTGTCAGTCACCAAATCTCATTTTTAGTGGGAATGATGAATAAGAAAAGCAATACATTGAAATTCTGACAAAGAATGAGACATCTGAAGAGTTTCAAAGACAGCTGAGGTGAAAAGAGAAAAATTCATGTGAGAGACAGAAAAAGCCCCCAAAGAGGAAGTGAGTGAGGAGAGCCATGTACGCTGTGTGAGGGGAAAACGAAGTGAAGACATGAAGAATGCAACAAAAATGTCGAGCTGTGACTCAGCAGAAAAACTGAAGAAGAAGAGGAGAAAATTGAAAAAATAAATTGCAGCCAGATGGGAGGAAACCACTGACCTTCAGTATAAGGATTGTTATTATGGTACAAGTAGTCTTTGCTGTGTGCAGTTTGTATTCTTAAGTGATTTTGATGGGACTCTGTTAGCTTGAGTGAATATCTAATACTGCAACACTATAGGAGCTAGTGGATTCCGCTGTAATATTATTCTTTGTAGCAGAAGTGTTCAGGGTTGTGAGGAGAGCACATAATGCTACATTAGAGTTAGCAATTTATTCTGTGTGCTACAATTTAAGCCCCGTTTAGTTTTTCAAAATAAATACAATCAGCCAATCAAATTATGGTGATACACTTTGTAATCATGGATCTGCAGATGTCTCCTAATGGATTGCAGCGGTGAGAAGTAGCTCTTCAGAGTATTCAAAGGAGGTTCTGGTTAAACCCAGATACAACAAATAAAAATAATTCTGACACAATTTTTTTAAATATATCAAAAATACTCAGAGGTGCAGCTCTTGCATATCTGTAAAACATGTGCAACTCCGAGATTTAATTACTGTATATTAGACGATATTTAAGATATTTTCCCTTAAATTTAAATAACGTTGAAGTAATTGATTTTTCTTTTGCAAGCAACTTTAACACCCAGTCAATTATTGATTACTGCTTTAATTCTTGGTGCTTAGATCAAAATAGAAGGCTAATCTTAGTGAAAATATTTATTGAATTATATGAAGCACATATTTTTAAAGTACATTGCTTTCATTATCTAGGGTGGCTGAGAGTGTAACATCACAGCCATTTTGAGGATTTACACCAAAGATATGTGGATTATAAAAACATACTCTGCTAAAAGTGATATGTTCAATTATAGAGCATAAAGAAAAGTTTACTGTTCCTTTCACTTTAAAAGTCAGAAGATATAAAGTCTGCCTCTGAAAAATTCCTTAAAATTTTGTTGCAACTCCAACTTTCAATAAGTTTTGCAATGACTCAAGCTAATCGAGACATCTCATAATCATGGGTTAAAGTTTTGATGCTAAAATTCACATCTTTTACTATTGGGACAGGAGCAAGATGTTGATACAGGATCCGCTCTGCTTCAGTTTGTGCCTAATTTTCCCAGAATGGAAATGCATAAAGGCAACATCTAGAGTGAAACATACTGATAAACATCATAAAGATTCAGAAAAACATTTTAGACAGAGAACAGTTGTGTTGCCAGAATCTGTATTTCTGGGTGTTTAAAAAACAAAGAACTGCAACTTAATACACACTAGCACCAGTTTAACATGAATGGAATTGGTGGAAAAAAACACTTAGGGAGAACTTGTACAGGTTTGTTTATTCTATATTGTAGCAAACATAAGGCTTTCAATTTATTGTGTTCTTTAAAACCTTTCCTTAAGATTTCTAGACACTCAACCTTGCTACTAGATAATCATATAGTGCTGCTTTCAGACACAGAAATAAACACTCTTGAATAACATTAGAATAAATGTATTCCGATTCATGCATGGAAAGTAATGAGCAGACTGTTTTTTCAAGCTGCATGGGGTATTTTTTTTACTTTTCATAAAGTGCTTAAAATAATAGTCATACAGACACTGTCACAGGTGTTTATACAGCTCTAATCATAGGGGACCATGCTGAACAACTCTTTCAGTACACTCAAACATTTCAAAGAGCTCAAACATAATATTATAAAACTTTTAACTCCTAAAAATGGGCTTTAGTGTTTGCCAAACAGAAAAAACCTATCAAGGATAAAAAGCTGGTGGTAAATACTTGCTGTTTGCCTACTACTTTGTTGAAATATTTTGCAGCTTAGACCATGACATTTTTAT
>CAEFZX010021507.1:0-12704 GCA_903066825.1 Alfaro cultratus
CTGCTGAAAGTAACTAAAAAGTTACTTTTAATGTAACTTAGTTACTTTCCAAATAAAGTAGTCAGTAATCTAACTAAATTACTTTTTCAAGGAGTAATCAGTAATCTGATTAAAGTTACTTTTTAAAAGTAACTATGCCATCACTGCATCCAGGTGTGTAGATCAGTTTTCCAGAGCCTTAATGACCTAATTAATCTATTCAGGTGGTGCAGCAGAGGCACATTTAAAAGTTGCAGGGCAGTGGCCCTCCAGGACTGGAGTTTGACACCTTGTGTCCAAAAGTATCGACTGAATAAAGAAGGCGCGCCCACATGTTGTTTTCTTGTTATGGCCGCTAGGTGGCGGCAGACTCTCAGAAGCTGCTGGGTCGCTCCGTCGTTTACAAAAATCTGACGAAATTCACTCAGTATATAAAATAAAACTTATTAGATCAACGCAGTAATTACCTGTAACAAATATGTGCGTGTTTGTGACGAAACGGAACATTCGCGTAAGTGGAAATATTAAAATAAGAGAGTTGAGAATAAAAGAAAATAAGGTCTAATTTAGCCTCATTTTGAGGCATCACTGCGTTTCAAACCCTCACATGACATGCAGGAGAAGTGAACTCTCATTTAGCAACAGCTGGTGCAAATGAGCGACTTCATGCTCAGTGGGAGAGTCATCTCTGTTTGCAGTCAGGGAGATTTAAGCGAGGCGCATTCCTGCACAGCGCTCAGAGCGGAGGGACGAGCGGAGCAGAGCCGCGGCGAAGCCCACACAACCGCAACGCCTCTCTCCTTATCTCCGGGGTCTCGGAGCTTCTTCCCCCCTTCACAAACCCCTCGGCTCTCGGTGGAGCTGAAAGGAAAGCGCTGGGTGTCGCCCCGAACCACCACGCCGCGGTTACATGTGCAGCAGCCTCGGCTGAAGCTGGGAGCAGGGAGGCGGGTTGGTGACGGCCGTGGCTGCGTGCTTCTCGGACCGCGTCGAGCCGCGATGTCGGAGTTCCTGGTGAGTCTGCTCGGGGAGCGGCTCGTGAACGGCGAGAAAGCCGAGGTGGACGTGCAGTCTCTGGGCGCGAGGCTCTCCCTGGTCGGGCTCTTCTTCGGCTGCAGCCTGAACGCGCCGTGCAAGCAGTTCAACGGCAGCCTGTGCGAGTTTTACAGCCGCTTCAAAAAGGCGTCCGAGCACAAGGACAAGCTGGAAGTCGTCTTCGTGTCGTCCGACCAGGACCAGAAACACTGGCAGGACTTTTTGCAGGAGATGCCGTGGCCTGCGTTGCCTTTCAAAGACAGACACAAAAAGGTAAGAGAGAGAGAGAGGGAGGCCAGGCGGGGATGAGGGGCAGCCCAGCCTGGTTCCAAGTGACCTGAGAACCACTGGAAACACAACACCTATACTTTTATCTTTTTTCTCCTCTCGCTGCTTTTATGCACATCTGGAGTTTAGTTTGATGCTTCTGAACAAGTCAGTCTGCTTTTAATTAGCCCATAATCTGTTATAATAACTGCAGATTATCAGTAGTAGATCAGATGAACTCAAATGAGTTAAAAACAGAGTCTGTTCTGGGCTGAGACTAATTCACCTCACAGGATCTAATCAGGGAAATAAAGTATGATGCCATTGTTAATAACTTTATCTGAATTATGCTTATAGTTGATAATTGCGTCTGCTGCAGTAAACCGGACTTTAATTCATCCAGTTCTGTCTGGACGTAAATGTGCTGCTGCAGACATTCTTGGGTTATTATTAGGAGGGGAAACACATTGGACTTCCTTCTGGCTTTCCGCTTTCCACACACTAATGATTTTACCCAGAGACAGGGCTGGAGAAACGGCAAATTAGAGACCGATTATGGCCATTTAAAGCCTGTTTTTATTATTTGTCCGTTCAGTTTAGGTCGCTGGTACAGTCAAAGGCCTCAAATGCTGCCAGTATTTTCAGCTTTTTGTGTTTCCACAAAGAAAAAAAAAACGTTTTGGGGATTTGAATCAATTTGAAAGCACTTTTTTCTTTTTTAAAAATATGCTTTTTATATAGATATATATTTTTTAAAAATACACCATTAAGTTTATTTTCCTGCAGGAAGCCTTTTGTCTGGCTTTATGTGGGGGGGGGGGGGGTGACCCACTGATGTCCATTTAGAGAAACTCTAATTGTATTTCTTAACAATTCCAGGGACAAAAACTTCTAAAAGCCAAATGTGCTGCATGTTAGATAGAGCCGTTTATAGAAAATCAGAGCTTATGCATCAAAGCTCATGTTGCTAGCCTTTGTTATTTTTATTAAATTCCCAGAAAACATGCATCATACTACATTCTCTTTTTAGATTAAATATGGGAGGAAGTTTCTAGTTATGACCCATGTGAGGAAGGAAATACAGCATTTTATTTTTTTTTTATTTTCAGTATTTGACCTACAGCTCATCGGTCGATCAGTTGAAAATCTGATTCTAGCTGATTGCTTGCTGCATCTCTAATCTTGCTTTTATTTTTTATTTTTGTTGCAACAACTGGAATTCACAAACTTGCTACAGCTTCTCAAATTGAGTGAAAATAAGGTTTTGTTTTAGCCGAATAACTTCGAACCCTACTGAATATTCATTTATTTCTGGATTTGTGTGAATAAAATGTCGCTTTTAAAAAATAATAATAATAATTCAGCTTTAACAATCCAATGGAATATTTTACATTTTTTTCTCCCCCCTCACACATCGTGCTGGTGAGTTTCTGTACAAATGCATTTTTCTGTGTCATTATATCCCGGCCATGTTGACGGTCTTTGCAAACAATGGAGCGGCAGATTATGTTGCAGGAGTTGTGTGTGTGTGTGTGTGTGTGTGTGTGTGTGTGTGTGTGTGTGTGTGTGTGTGTGTGTGTGTGTGTGTGTGTGTGTCTGCGCGCGCGCGCGTGCCTGGAGGCCAGGCCGGCGTCCTGATTGCAGCGTTGGTCTCATGCTTTTCTATATGACTGGAAAAATGAAAAATCCAGAATCGGCTGTAATGCGTCAGTGTGTGAATTCTCACATTGGCAGAGATTTTCATTGTGATTTATTGCGTTTTTCTAAAACGAAATAAACTTCAAAAATGTCTTTTGGATTTGATTACATTAAAATATGAGCTTGAGAGACTGAAACCCTTCAATACGTTCCCGTCTCCATTACTTTCCCATAAAGGATTCGCCTTCTTCAGTCAAACCAGAGCTGCCTTCCTGACCGTTTGCTATGTTGGCAGGATTTGGACTGAAACGTTGTCCTGTAAATTCTTTCTGATCGCCGGTGATTGTTTCCGTTACACCTTCTAATGAACTCCAGGTCTGAATGAGGCTCAGATGATGGAGGAAGACGAGGAGGAGGAGGAGGAGGAAGCGGGGAGGGTTGTCCTGGGGAGCTGAGCACGTCCACCGTCGCACTGCAGCCTCATTATGTTCTCTAACCCAGAGCGGAAAATATCTGTGGCATCGACATGGGCATTGTTCGCGCTCTTCTTGGTGGTCCGCCCGCTGTCCGTCTGTCTATTTGGGCCTCGTGTTGCAGTGTGCAGCTGTCCAGCTCTGTTTGGCTCTCTGTCACGTTTTGAAATATTCCTACTATGTGCTGGGCGATATGGGCTTAAAAGTTTTATCGTGAGATTTTGTGGTGCTACCATAAAAGTGACTATAAAAACTACTTATTGCTTCTTTTTCTAGGTAACTGTATGACTCTGTGACCGTGTGCCACAGCAATCAGAGCCCCACAAACACAAATAATGCTCTTGGAAAAAGCATTCCCGTTTGTAATGCGTTTCTTTAGGACACCGGCCACGTAAAGATGGAACTGGTGACCGAGTGTATTACTAAGCTGCACACGGTGAAATTTGGGTATCAGTAAATCTGATACCCAAATTTACTGAATTTGGGTATCAGTAAATACCCAAATTTATTGGGTATTTACTGATACTTTTATTGAACAAACAGTGGAGAGAAAAAAAGTCAAACAATCTCAACGGTAAGGACAGTTCTGAGAGAATTTAAACTGCATTCGAATTTATCATGATACTGTTACATGATAAATTTATCACGATAAATGATACAATAAATACTGAATCAGTCTAAAATGTGGCATTACTAACACTCATTTCATCTGTTTGCTAGATTACAAAATTGTAATGTTGATGCTTATGTTTGCTATTTTTATATTGCTCCGTCCAGTTGGTTTGCTTGAATACCTGAAAGTGGTTAAACTGAATTTATTTTTGTTGTTCTCAACTGGCTGTTGGTCAAAGTGAACTCCTCATTTAGCTCTTTCACATGTTCCTCAAACCCAATGCGTTTTATTTGACAGACTGCGTCGTTTCCAGCTTCTGTATCGCAAATGAAAATGTGAAAAGTGGCGTGTATTTTTATCCAATTCGTTTATATCTTTTAGACCTTCCACCAACAAAACAGCCAATTTAAAAAAAAAAATAAAAAATAAAAAAATAAAAATAAAAAAGCACACTGAGGCTTGTGGTCGTAACGTGACAAAATGTTGGAAAGCTCCGTAATTAGTTTAAAACTGTTGCTAGCTTTCAACCATTTCTATTTTACTGTTTCTTTTTAGCTTAAATGAAATGAGCCGTCCTTCCGAGCTCCAGTCTAACGGATTTCGTTAAGGAACATCTAATTGTTCCTTGCCAAAACAATTAGCTGACTAACTGAAAAAATAAGCAGCCAATAATTAGCAGACTGAATGATAATGTACACCGTTATTGGTTGCAGGCGTAATTAGCTGCCTATTGTTTTTGGATTTGTTTGTCTTGAAGACACAGGAAGTGGCTAACTGGGACCAGAGGGGAATGAAATGTTTTGTCTTTGGATTCGTGTGTGCAGGACTCGTCCTGGCAGACCAGGGTCTTTAAGTTTGGAGAAAAGCAGGAGCTGCTCTAAGGTTGCTGCTTTTTCTTTTTTTCTTAATTTTTACCTCACCTCTTGGTGAAGGATGTGCTTTTTTTTATTTATTTTTTGCTCCCCTCTCCTTTGTCCAGAGCTCCAACGCTTCACTGCCCACGTCAGATACTCTGACTTCACTTCCTCCCCTCGCTCGGCTCACCCACCCATATCCTACAATGACTTGCCGAGCTATCGCACTCTCACTTCATCCTTTTTCTACAGGAGGCATTAATTCAACAAAAAAAGGGAGACAATAAAAAAGGTCATTGGGTTAAGCAATGGAGTTTGTCAGATAGGATTGACCAGAATCAGACTAAGCTTTAGTTTTGATCCAAAACCCAACGTTTTTCCAATCACACTGCAACACATCATACCAAGTTCTACCAAGACGCGGTGACGACGACAACGACGTTGTTGCTAAGCAATGGAGAAACGTCTATATTCACTGTCCGTAGCCGCGTATCCATTACAAAAGTGAGTAAATCGATTTGGATATTCTGCCAACGTTGAAAAAACACAATTATGCAATTGTGTCGTTTCCATTGAATAATAAATGAAATTAAAATCCCATGTAAATAAGTTTGTTCACGTGATAAGCCATTAAAAATCATGGCAGCGATGGATGTAAACACTTACAGGAGATATATTCACATTCCTGCCATGGCTCTAGCACATTCGCCATCACAGGAGACGGCGGCATCTTGTCGAGGCGTTGGAGTGATGATCTTCTACGCATGCGTTGTCTTGGGCAAATTATATTTCTATGATTTAACAGAAAAGCTTTGGATTCAACAAGTTCGAATTACAAACTTTTGATGCGAATAAGTGTGTTGTTGTATACAACCTGGCGTGACACAAAAAAGTGTTTCTATTGCAGTGCTGTGTTTTAATTCACGCTGCATAACGGCGAGAGAGAGCAAGACTTGCAATACATAAACAGAAGGCTAAAGGAAGCACACTTTGTTTCTGCTGTTGATGTATGCTTTCTGCGTGCCATGAAACATGCTCAATTTGTAAATGTTGGCCCTCATCACAGACGGCTGACGAGGGCTAATCATGCTAACAATGCTACTTGCTTATATTAGGTGCTAAAGGTTTAAATTTCTCATTTTGTCTTAAAATATTAATAAAACCCCGTTTTAAAGCGACTGCTCTCTGACACAGGTCTCGATGTCTCCTCAGCCCCCGACGTAAATAATTTATGACCGCTCTTGGCAGGAAGGCCGTTTTAATGCTCATTCGTCGTTTTGTCGTATGAAACGGTGTCGGCAGGTTAAAGCTTCACAAAAATCTGAAATCTGCTCCAAAATTCTGAACAGTGGTAGTTATCAGGACGAAGCTAACCTGGAATCTGTCCAAGTCTTTTTTTTTTTGTTTGTTTTCAGAGACACTCAGGTCGGTAACGGAATACGTTTCACTTAAAAGTCAGAAAAGTCCATAAGATCACAGAACATATTTCCGTGAAGCACAGAACCCATTTTGTTTGAATGTATTACTGCTGAGTGGAAGCAGATGTCCAGATGTCGCCTTACTGACAATTGCTGGAGTTGTGCAAAACTGAAATCTTGCAAATCTACATCACCTAGAGATTTTTCTGACTGCGTTATAATAACTGGGGGATCACATCACAGGTAAAAACCCTGTCGGATTCTGCGGCTCGGCTCCCCGCCAGGTGATGACTGTTCTCAGAGCGAGGTTAAGGACGCCTTTCATCGGCACGGCCCTCGTCTGCTGAAATCGTTATTGCGCCGCGCTCATCGGGTGTCGCAGCCCTCCTTATCCTGCGAACACAAGAAGAAGTGGCTTCAAAGGAGGCGCTAAATGTTTTATCTAGAGGTTCTTGATCCAGCTGTTAGCTTTAACTAAGATGTTTCAGGCTTTGTAGAGACCTTTAGATTGGGGGGGAAAAAAGTGCAGCAAACGAAACATCTTCACCAATTAGTGTTGATATGTTGTGTTGGGGGGGAAAAATATAAAGCTTGATTTAAACCTTGAACTGATTGTTGGGCCACACTGATTTTCTGTGTTTTGGTCAGATTGGCTAATTTAGCTCTAGCAATTCCTCATTGCTTTTGAAGAATTAAATGTGCTAAATATTGACACAGGAGTCAATTAAAAAAAAAAAAATAATAATCTTTACTCCAATAGCTAAAACAAGTGTATTGTAAAAAATCATGCAATAAACAAAAACCATGAAAGCCACTGCTAACAGAAGGAAAAGTATTAGAAAATGCTAAATTACAGTGTAACAGTGTTGCATGCCAAAAGTGTGAAATTGCACCTTGTTTTTTTTTTTTTGTTTTTTTTTTTTAGATTTATAGCACGGATTCCCTAACGCCGGTGTCTAATGCCAGGAAATGTGAGCTCTGCAGTCTGAACAGGGAAAACGATCCTCTCTGAAAGACATTTGACCCTGAGCAGTAAATCATGAAAACACGTGTTAAGATTTTGCTGGTCATTAAATTGGCCTAAATGTTTTTGGTTAGACTGCTTATGAAGAAATGTAACTTTTTTTTTTTTTAGACTTAAGAGTAAATGAGATAGTGGAACCGTGGAAAAAACATGAACAAGTTTTTTGTTTTTTGTTTTTTTTAACCCTTTCTTCTAACATTGCATTTGCTAATATTTAGAAGATTTTTGCACGTATCGGACTTCCGACTTAAGTGGAGAAATGGCAAGAAAATCTAAGACTTTGCAAGATTCATTGTTTTCCTTTGGCTTTTACTTCATGTAGCTCCAGACCTCAATGGACTCAATAAAGTGTATTGAGTTTTATTTTCCTGTTTATCACTTTCGCTGTATTTTAACGTCTTGACATTGCTCTAAACTCCGAACTTATCAGTGATCAGTCGGGATTTTTTTACATGATTGGAATCTGCAGATTAATTGCAAAATCAGTTTTTGTTTCTCTACATAATTTATTTATTTCCAATGGTAATCAGTTGAATCAGGGCCTAAGCAGTAGTTCATTTCAGGGGCCACTCTGCTAAAACACAAAATCTCCCCAAGTATTTTCGGTCTAGTTTCTAGTGCAAGTATCTAGAAATAAGACAAAACTAACTTTTCCCATGTTATTTCACTTATAACATGGGAAAAACGCCTCACATCTGCTCTTAAATTCACTCATAACAAAGACTTTAATATCTATAGCACTAAAGATATTAAAGTTGTCTTGAATGTTGACTTATGTCAACATTGAAGATCTAATAGCTTAAAACAAACTCCTATATCTTGCTGAAAAGTTTTTGTTTGTTTTTTTTCCCCCCCCATCTTATTTCAAGCCTACTAAGATATTTGCACTAGAAACTAGACGGCAACACTTTGTACAGTTTTGTGCTTCCAGTTAAATCATTGCTTTTATTACAGACCAGAGTCGCGGTATGAAGTTTTTTGAACAAGCAAAAAAGAAACAAACATAAAAAAACCCTTTTAAATACATGCAATTAGTTATTGTGTGCATGCATTATCCTTCCCAGTTCAGACTTGTGTAGCCGAAATGATCCAATTCGAACAAATAAAAACTTACAAGTTGCAGTGTTTCTCCATATGTACAGCTGGTGCATTCATAACCTATCCTCTGTTAATTAAAATGACCCTAAGGGGCTTTAACAGCTGTAAGGTAAAGTGCGCTTGTACCTTGTCGCCTCACGATGATCTTGAGACGGCAAATCACAATGTCCATTCACTTTAACTTCTCTAAATCGCTTTTTATGAGCTCCGTTTGCTCCGTCTGCTTTCATGTTGCACTAGTTTTGCCTCTGACCTTCCGGGAACCGTTACCTTGACTCCGGCTGCCGTGGTTTGACTCCCATTGTTGTGCAGCTGTGACGGCCCCTGCGTTCTGCTCGCCATGTTTGACAAGAGCTTATGTAAAGAATTTGCGGCGCAGGCACCTGCTGCAATGAAAGCGCTGGAGGCCGCAGGGCACGGCAGCAGAGCGAGGCTGTCTGCAAGGGGCCGGGACGCCTGGCCGCGCCCAATGTCCAATCTCACACCACAGGGCTCAAGTTGCCTTCTGCTTCCACCGGCCATTGTTGCCGCTTTACAAGGTGATGCGTAATGTTTCAAGAGGCGACGGCAATGAGGCCGTCATCACTACTGCAGCTCCGGGCGTTTACCCTTTGAGAGTTATTAACAAGTTCTGTTAACCTTTCCCCTAAAATCAACGGAAAACATTTGCCTTCAGAAGTCACTAATTTGTACCTAACTTAGGCTACGTCCACATAAAAGGTGTGTATTCTCAATTCCAATAGTTATTTTGTTTTGCATGGTTGCTCATATTACTGCGACCTGAACGCGACCCGCATGTGCAGATGAATAATGTTGCATCTACTGTTCATGTAGTGATGTATTGTCATAAAATCATAGCAAGAAAGAGGCTAATGACAGAAAGCAAAACTAATAGCAACATCTTTTTTGTGTCGCATTTTCTGCAATGTCTGGATGCATAGTCAGAGCCAACAGTGGTGGGATTATGATGTGCTTCACTGACTCAAACTTTTTATGATTTCATGATTTATGATCTTCATTGTGTTTTGTGACTCAAGACAATTGAGGCTTCTGCTAAGTAGCTGCTTATATACCCTTGTTAGCAAGCTACAATTTGTTTTTGCTATTGATTAAGTGCAGTTTTGTTGCCACTCGGCTTGTCAGTGTTTGTACATTTCTATGGAGATATTGATCTTAAATTCCATTCATAATTGTCTTGAAAAGGTCTTTAAAGAGTCTTAAACTTGAGTTGGTGAAGCCTTTCCTCAGCCCTGGAGCAGAAAAACCGTTTGAAGATGATGAATGGAGCTAAATACAGGGAATACATCAGACACACTTGAAGCTTATCTGTCTTTCTGAAAAGTTATTTTTGTCTTAATTCAGGTTTAATAAAATGTTTGCACTAGAAACTTGAAAAACATTTTGGTAGGATTGTGTTTTTGCAGTGTAGTAGAGGCTGGAAGCCATAATACCTGAGGTGCAAAATAGACTTTGCATTGTCCTGACTAGTGGGGACAAATTGCAAATAAATGGTGCACTTTTACCATTTTTACTTGTAAAATAACCCACGAAGCTATCCGCTACTGCTTTTGATCAGCCAGAATCAGACCAGAATACGTCAAAGTTTGTAGCTGCGATACGGACAGAAATGGGGAGACATCCAAGGACTGAGAGTACTTTTTCTAAGACGCCGAGAGTCTCGGTGTGCCTCGTAAAATCCTCTCTGCTCCCGTTATCTTGTTAACTCGATATCCGTAAGGCTGCAGCCTCCATCTGACTTCACTCCAACCTTCCTCCTCTAGTTGGACCGCCGCTGGACGCCCTGTGGTTTCCAGGCAGGACTTTCCACACCGGAGTGACGTTAAGGATAACAGACACGGCTGATGTATTCGCCACAGTGTCTGCTGCAGCTCCGGATGAGAACAACAGATGATTCATTCGCTTGTCGTCCAACAACCAGACTAACGCATCTGCCAGTGAAAGCATCCAAAACCAGAGCAGAATAAAGTTCAACATTACAATAATTTGACATTCTGGTGATGACATACAGGCGGTTTGTACAGACGAGGTTTCCATGAGGATAAGCGCATGGCGGTCAGTTGACGAAGCAAACCTCACTCGGGTCAGCTTTATGTTGTTGTTGTTTTTTAATGCTGCCGTGTCTCGATTCACCTCTACTGCCCCCCCATCCCACCCGTCAGCCGACTCTTTCAGTCTGTAATTGCCCCACACAACAGCTCAGCTGCCCTTCCCACCATAATAACCTCACAGTCGCCCCCAGGGACATCCTGCCATCCGTAGCCGTCTTTCGTTTGCCCCTTTATCTTTCCTAGATTGAATGTTGCCTCTCGGTGGTTTCTCCAGTTTGCCTCCTCCTCATCATCATCGCCACTGATCGTGTTTCTTAAGCGAAATGACAAGCGACACAATGACTGATGGATGTGCACTCCTCGTGTTGTTGTCTGCGCTCGCTTCACGTTTATTAACCCTGTTGCTAAAGCGGGACAAAATGCGTGTGGTCCATCGGCGAGTGACGCGACTGATTTTTAAGATGTATTTGTACTTTTAACATTTTGTTGTTGTTTATTCTGCTGGTTTGTTTCCACGGAGTCCGTCCATGTGACTGAGTGGAAGCAGAGTGGCATCTATGCAAACAGCAACCCACCGCTCCTCCTCCTCCCGCCTCTGTGCCATATTCGCCCAAGTGTAAGTGCTCCTGCAGCTCCTGCTTGAAATGGGTTCGCCGTACAAAGGGACCCAGTGTCTCAGCATGCGGCATGGCACCCTGGCACCAGCCCTGCTGTTTGTGGCACCGGGAGATTAATCAGGTTTTCACAGAAAAAGGATGGCTTGATTATGGTTGTAAAAAAACAAAAGCATATAAACGTTTCGTCTCAGTCGATTAGCTTTTTTTTGGGTTACCTAGTTAAAATAAGGACCAGATGAAAAAAAACAGGTTGAATTTAAATATTTGTTTTAATTTTAAATGTAACCTTTTAACCTTTCATAAGAGGTCAAGCAGGTTGTCCACACATCCTTAAAAAGTCTTAAGAAAAAAAAAATTCAGGTATTTGAAATTAAGGCCTTAAATGTCTTAAATTCATTAGAACAATGTAAGTTGTCCTTGTATACATTAATAACAGCCGTTATATTTTGTTGCGGCAGGACTATTTAATATATATAATATAGTTTCTGTCGAGAAAAAGTTTCAGTGGGATTCAGTCACTAACTAGCTTTTTTTGTGTGTGTGTGTGTGTGTGTGTGTGTGTGTGTGTGTGTGTGTGTGTGTGTGTGTGTCATGGGTCCGTGAAAATGTCTCACTAGTTGGCTGAATGACATTCTGTTTTTTTTTTTGGGGTTTTTTTTCCCCACAAGCTGACTTCTGTTGCCAACCAATGAGAGCCAGCAGCATCCCCTGATAGCCTCCCGCATTAATATTTTTGGCCTTAAATTTAATTCAAACCGACATTAAAAAGTCTTGAATTTGTCTTACTGAAACCTACAGCTATGGAATAAATAAGCTGGTATAAATAAAGATCGATCATGCTCGTGTATGTGCTAACAGCGGAGAAACAACTTAACGTTACAGGACAACTGTTCATCCTCTGTCGATGGTGGTCTTGCTAACTTAGCATTAGCATTCATAGCAGGCTTTGTTGTGTCAGAGTTGCAACATTTAGAAATGATATTTCCCAAACATTCACAGAAACACAAGCAGGTCCTCAGGCAAGCACAGGGGTTTGAGCCCGTTCCCCTTTTATCCTTGATGCCCCTTTTGAGTTTTTTCTTTTTTTTAAATTTTTTATCTGTATGTCAGAAGGCCTGCTTGTGCCCCTCAGCAATAATGTTTAGCTAAATATAATAACTTAACAAAATAAAATAGTCTGGCTGCCCTCAGTCTAATAATTATTCTCAGTTTCTCTGCCTCCATGTTGTTCAGACCACCGGGTCCTGGATCTGGGCCCTCTAACTATCAAATTATGGGCGAGAATATTTTTATTCACAAACCGGGGCTTTGAGCTGTGATGGGTAGAGTTGGGTAGGGTTAGGGTCTCTGCTCTGCAGACACAAAGCCTTCTTTTCAAGTTGATTGTAGTACAGCTGATAGTTCTCTATTTGAGCTTTTGAGATGATGACTAGCTTCTCCCAGTAGTAAAAATAATATCTCTTTGCCATGGATACGCATCATACCAACTGCCTGAAACTAAAAACGACGGGACAACTGACCTAAGATGTAATGCCTCAACAAAAAAAACAACCATGAACAAAAGTTCTGTAGACAGAATAAATCAGAGCCACACTAACACTGTACAAGGGGAGGAGGCT
>CAEFZX010021508.1:0-35153 GCA_903066825.1 Alfaro cultratus
GTCACGTGATTGCTTGGATTTTACAGCGCCACGTTAAGTCCCTGAACGTCACATTTTAACGGGAAAAAAAACAAAACCGCAATGCGACTTGGACGTAACGAGTAACGCGACGGTTTTGTAGAAATGTAGTGAAGTAGAAAGTACAGATACTTACTGTAAAATGTAGTGGAGTAAAAGTCGAAAGTATCCATTATTAAATCTACTTAAGTAAAGTACAGATACACGAAAATTGTACTTAAGTACTTCACAACACTGGTAATAATCATATTAATAGTAATAATAATAGTAATAATCATATTAATATTAATAATCATATTAATAATAATAATAATATTAATAGCAATATTAATAGTTATAATCATATTAATGGTAATAATAATAGTTCATTCTCGTCATTTAATTTGCTCAGTTTTGTCAGAACACAAAATATGTGAAGAAAAAAATCAAAAATGTACATTTTTAATCATAAAAAGCAAAGATCAATTATTTACTTTATAGAAATCTAATAATTAAAAATGAATAACAGACTCAAATGTTTTAGTGATGAAGTAAATCTTAATTATTAAAATGTTAAATTTAAAACAGTATTTCAAAGACAACCCAGTAATTATGTTTTAAACAGATAATTGATGAAAATATTTCTCCAGATGGTTTTTACCTGTGGATGAGGATGAGGATGAGGATGAGGAAGACTCCGCACAGAGCCTTCATCATGGCGGAGGTTCGTCTGGAAGCCGCTGAGCTCAGCAGCGGCTTCACACCTGAGCCGTGGCCACGCCCCCTTCACCTGAGGGGTTTTAACCCTTTAGCTGCTGGACCTCCAACCCCTCCAGAACCAGAACCAGCAGGTTCTGGTTCTGGAGTCCAACAACATTTTATCCTGGATTTTATCACTGATCTGATGTTTCTTGTTTTGAGCAGAACTTTAAATGTACAATAGAAATCAACTTTGACTTTTGCATTTCTTTATTGGTTGTTTTTTAAGTTTATCTGCAAGTTGTTATTTTTGCATATTTTTGTTTGTATTTATTTATTCTTCTATTCATTTCAGTTGCTGTTGTTCCTCCTTTTATTCGTTCTGTGTTAAAGTGACAGAAACTGATCATTGATTGGTGGAGAATCTGAAGCTAAAGCCTCTTACTGGGTCTGATGGTTTGGTATCTTTAGCCATATTTCATCATTTGCAGTAAATTTATCACAATAACTTCCAGGTCAGAGTTCAGAACCCGACATGTTAAAAAGCCATATTGGACCAAAAAACTAAACTAAATCTGTCTGGAGCCGCAAAAAATTAAAAGCTTTAAATAAGGCTTATAATGAAGGCAAAATAGGCTTTAAGTGTTTTTATTAGCCTATTATCAAAACTAATAAGTGCATTCATAATTACTGTAGTATTCATGATTGTTTATTGTTTCCTGCCGGACGGAGTGACGCACCACGTGACTCTGTTTTAAAACGGTGCTTTAAATTTACCTTCCGTTGCAACAGGGGGTCAAACTCCAGTCCTGGAGGCCCGGGGCCCTGCAACGTTTAGCTGAGCCTCTGCTGCAACTGATTAGAATAATGACGTCATTAAGGCTCTGGAGATCTGAGCTACTCAAGGAGGTAACGAAGCCATTTCATCTAAAACCTGCAGGACACCTGGAGGACTGGAGTCTGACTTACAATATCAATGTTTTATGTTTTGTTGCATTGATGAAATGAAAGAAATGCAATAAAGAAAACACGTTTTTGATGTCATTTTTATTATAAAGATCGACAGAGAAAGGCTCTTTTTCTCCTTCTGGAACTTGGAAAATCTCCCAAATGCAGTTTAACAACGATCGATTTTTATCAATAAAAATGTTTTATAAAAACAAACACTTTGTTACTAAATATATGAGCCTAAGACAGGATTGTGTTCTCCCATGTTTAATATGATTTCTTCTGTGATCCAAATGGGCAACTTGAATTTAAAACCACTAATTTAATAAAGATAAGGTTGCAATAATTCTACTTAAAAAGTTACCTTTAAGGCACTCAGGCCCACTACAGATGAGGCTTGAGACAATATCACCCAATTCAATAATTTTATTTATTGCAAAATTGTTTTCATACTAGTCAAGAAAATATACTTATTTCCTTCCTGGAGATGTTTCTCCACATCACCGGATGTTTCAGACTTTAAGCCGCTACTTTTGAGCTATGCGGCTTTTATCCCGGTGCGGCTCATATTAAGGTGGCTCTATAGTCCGGAAAGTAGGTTTTCTTTTAATATTTGACAACTTGTGGCTGCAGAGCAAACATTCAGGTAATCCTTCCTCATTGGCAATGAATGCAAATGATTCGGTCCAATAATTGTAGAATCTCTCCTCGGATATTTTCCTCGATCCCCTTTGCTCTCATGGCTGCCACGGGCCCCGCCCAGCTGGAAGAAACGTCACAGGCTGTGACGCAAATCTTTGTTGACGGAAATGTTGAAATTTTGTATTTAATCTACACATTTTTATAGCATTGAAAAACGTTAAGAATGATTTTGTCATGTTTGTCCTCCTACAGAAACCATATTAAAACAAAAAATATATTTCCCACCCCCATCTTTTTCAATTTTCAAACATGCTTGAAAAAGCTCGAGGGAGCCACTAGGGCGGCGCTAAGGAACCGCGGGGTGCCGACCCCCGTCCCAGACCGACCTGTGATTTCTCTACTGGAGTAGTTCCGCTCTGGCCCAGCAGGGGGCAGACATGGCCATGGAGTGGCTGCAGTGCTCGCTGGTTCCAGCAGGGGGCAGACATGGCCATGGAGTTGGCTGCAGTGCTCGCTGGTTCCAGCAGGGGGAGCTACCGGTGGTAGTGGCTGGTGTTCGAGCTCTTCCTCTTCCTCAGTGGACAGCAGCGGCAGCAGGAGGAAGATGACTTCGTTACGGCCGTTTACCTGCGATGATCTGTTTAAATTCAACAACATGTGAGTCAGAAGCAGTCCGGTTCAAGCAGAACCCGACCGTCTGTTCCGAACCCAGCCGGCGGGTTCTACCCGAACCCGGTCAGATACCTGGGATTACCTCAGATTATCTGATCAATTCAAACACTTGCTTCCTTCAAACTGATGCCGAATTATCTTTCAGGCCCATCGGAACCATCTGGGTTAATGTTTGATTCCAGCCTGATGTTTCAACTCGTTAATTTAACGTAAAATCTTATTTTTAGTACAAATATGTTCAGAGTTCGTTAATGTTGACTTACTGGCCGTTTCCTCCCGTATTTGTGATCAATAATTCTTTTCCAGAAGCAGCCAAGTGATCAATAAAAGGAAATTTAACCATTAAATGTTTTTAATCTTTCAACAGAAACCTGGATCCTCTGACAGAAACTGTATCCTTCTCTAATCAGATGTTTATTTCTCTCGTTTGTTTCATGCCTTTTGTTTTCATGTTAGATGTTTGGATAACTGATATTTTATTTAATTCGATAGTTATATTAAGTAGAAATAATTGTTTTCAGTATATTGTCCTTTTACATCTGCGGTATTCACACCCAGAAACCTTTCTCTGTTTTCCCCTTTGAACTGAAAAGCTTGTTATGTGACCAACATGACGTGTATAGTTTAGTGGAAGAAAAAATATTTATGATTTTATTACTTTTTACAGATAAAATCTGAAGTGTTAAAAAGTTTCATCCTGTAGTGGTAAAATAAGACAAACTGCTCATCACTGTAAGCACCCCATCTCTAAGTGACGCATGGTGGCGGCAGCATCATGCTGTGGGACAGGAAAGCAGGTCAGAGTTGACTGGAAGCTGGAGCTAATCCTGCAGAAAACCTGAGTGTGGATGAGTTTCACCTTCAGATGTTCAGAGCTGCTGGAGGCCAAACCCAGAGGGGCTGAATACGAAAGCACTCCACACTTTTCAGATTTTTTTAACCATTAAAACCTTGAATTATCCCCCTGCGCTCCCCGGCTGTGCAGCCCTTTGTGTTGCTGTGCCCGTTTCCTCAGCCGGCCTGCAGTATGGGATCCCGTTCTACCTGCAGTACCTGGCCCACTGGCCCGAGTATTTCATCGTGGCTGAAGCTCCGGGCGGAGAGCTGATGGGCTACAGTAAGTGCAGCCTGGAGCTCTGCTGCAGCACGCTGCGGCGTTGCTGCTGCAGCATCATGTCTCTCTCTCTCTGTGGTCAGTCATGGGGAAGGCGGAGGGATCGGTGGCGCGGGAGGAGTGGCACGGCCACGTCACGGCGCTGTCGGTGGCCCCGGAGTTCAGACGCCTCGGCCTGGCCGCCAAGCTCATGGAGATGCTGGAGGAGATCTCAGAGAGGTGAGTGACCTCTGACCCCCAGAGGGAGGCTCTGCAGGCTGTGTGTGACCCCTGAAGGTGTGACCTTTGAACTCCAGGAAGGGCGGGTTCTTTGTGGATCTCTTTGTGAGAGTCTCCAACCAGGTGGCCGTCAACATGTACAAGCGTCTTGGCTACAGCGTCTACCGCACCGTCATCGAGTATTACTCTGCCAGCAACGGGGAGCCGGACGAGGACGCATACGGTATGCCACCCAACAGCGCCTTACTTTGACTAGGCCACAGCTCAACTCTGTCCTGATGGTCAGAACTGGAATCATTCTGGATCTGCTGATCCGACTGAACCTGAGAGTTTTAACTCAGCAGATTTTTCTGACTGAACATTTAAATCAGAATAATCACCTGGTAAGGTAAAAAGTTCCAGCAGCGATGGAAAACAAAGCTGTGACCACAAGAGGGCGCTCTTTACACAGAAAGGAACCTTAAGCCCCACCTGACAAATTCAGAAATACTCCAACATGGGCAGGGCTGAGCCAGGGGGCGTGGCCAGTGGGGAAAGGGGCGTGGTGAGGACGAGAGAAAGCTCTGTTGCCAAGCAACATTGATAAAAAAAACAAACAAATGTAGCAAGTTTTTATTAAAAAAAAGCTCCTGAAAACATCCAAGTGATGAAGGCATAAACCTAGCAGATTGTTAGAACCAATAGGAAAATTGAGCTGCAGTAGCACTGTTCAACCCACAGAGGGCAGCACTGAGAACTCAGCTAATTTACATGCTGAAAGGCAGAGAGCTGGTCAGGTCCGGTCAGGTTAGTGGGTTTGGGTTCAGTTTCTCTATGACGGAGTTTCAGATCGTCTCTGCGCTTCTGAGGAGTTCATTGAAATTTAATGTGAATAAAATCTAAATTTATATTAGAAAAAAAATTAAACAACCTATTGATATCATTTTAGGTTATGTTGTGTTTCCAGCTGCTCCCGGGTCGGTTCTGGAGCACAGAACTGAACCAGTAAGTTCTGGTCAGGTCATCGGCCCCTGCAGCCTCTATAAAGAAGAAGAATAATAAAATAATCTGATCACTTCCTGGGTTTCTGCCCCCTGCTGGCTGTGTGTGGTAAACCTCTCCTGTCTTCCTGTTGGGTTAAAAAGCTTCCTGACCTTTAGGCTGCCGGCTGTTTCTTCTTCTCTTCTACTGAAACACTCCAAAGGAGTCAGAAATGCATTTAGGTATAAAAAAGGTTTTTATTGTCGTCCTGACTGGAGCACGGTTTTCCTGCAGACATGAGGAAGGCTCTGTCCAGAGACACGGAGAAGAAGTCCATCATCCCGCTGCCACACCCCGTCCGGCCGGAGGACATCGAATAACGTGGGGCCGCGGCTCCCTGACCCGCTGACCCCAGAGAGCCGCTGGATGTACAAACTGTTTCAACATTTAATTTGCTGTAAATTCTAATGAACGTTTGTTTCAGAAACTGAGTCTGAGTCGTGTCTGATACAGAAATGTCTACTCTTTGTCTTCCTCACTGCTCCGTTTCTTCCCTCCATCCTCTTCCTCACTCTCGCTGCTGCTGCTGTCGTCTCCGTCGTCGTACGTTTTCTCCATCTGGACCTCGCCCTCCGGCAGTTTGTCAGGAGCTGCTGCCGTTTCCTCAGAGCGCTCTTCCTCCTGCTCTTCCTCCTCTGTAGGGTTTGCAGGATGCTCCTCCTCCTCCTCCTCCTCCTCTTCGTCATTCTTGGCCTGCTGCCTCTTCCATATCTTGGCCATGGCGAGCAGCTTGAGGTTGGGCTGGTTGGCGGCGTCCTCAGGGAAGATGTAGTCATAGTATTCCTCCCAGCCGGCGTCCGACTGCAGAAAAATCAACATTAATAACCACAGAAGAAGAAGCTGCTTTTCAGTAAAAACACAATTCCTCTGCATCACATTCATAGGAAACAGTTCAGGTTTTAAGGCTTATATTTCTACAGACGACAGAATGAAAAATAGTTTTAATTACAAGAGTAAGTTCAGACAAAGTCAAATTATATGGGAATAAAGTCAAAAAAATAATACAAAACTAAAAAAAATAAGTCAAAATAATATGAGAATGAAATAAAAGGAGAATAAATAATCTGAGGTTTTATTGCTGCGTTAAATCGAGGAATGTTGAGCATCTTGTGAATTTTTACTTTGAGAAATAAGGAAATATTTTCAGATCTGGAAAACTACCAAAGTTTTCTTCTCATTAAAACAGATTTTCTTGTAATTTTATGACTTTCTGGTAAAGCTGAGTCTTTATTCTGCTAATATGATTTATTTTTTATAATATGACTTTGTTCCTGTAATTAATTATTTTTTAAACTGAGAAGTGATGAGGGACGGATAAAGTTCCTGCAGCTCTGGAGACCGGCTCTCCTAACGCTCCAGAACCAAGAGGCCCGTTTCCCAGCATTCCCGGTCTCTGCCGTTCTTACCCCATCCTCAGCTGTCAGCTTCCTCCTCTTCTTCACCTTCTCCGGCAGCAGCTTCCGGACTCGCTCCCTGGTGCCGTCGGAGCCGAACTCCCTCTCAAAGTCCCTCCAGGACTCGAGCAGCATCAGTCGCTCCTCCTTTTCCTCGCAGCTCCTCATGCTCTTGTTGGCGTCTTCGTAAGTTTGGCGGCTGCGCTGCAGCCGGTCGGGTCCGTCCACCGACAGCTCAAACTTGGCGTAACTGATCCAAACCTGCGCAGCGTGAGGCGGTCAGTCGCTGCTCTACCTTCGTGTGGCTTTCATCAGAGCGACGCGGCGGCACTCACCTTGACGTGCTGCGTGCGCTGCAGCAGCCTCTTGTAGAGGTTCCTCGTGTTCTCAAACTGCTCCTGCTCGATCTCAAAGTCGATGTAGGACTTCCAGAGGACCTGGGAGGACAGCAGGACACGTAGAGACAAACCCGATGAACCGTCCCCAGAAGCAGGAAGACTCACAGCAGAAACATATAAGAAGAAAAATACACTCAACCCACAGGAGTCTCTCTCTCTCTGTTCTTTCCAAACGGATTTTATTTTTATTTTGCTGCGATTCTCTTTAATCAACCAAACACAAAGACACAAGGAGTTGGACTCCTGTGTGTTGATGATATTTTTGGTCAAAATGTTTCTCTCTCCTCCTCATGACTGAAATAAAATAAGAATTTGTCTCCAGCATTCCAAGCTGCAGATAAGAGAGCATAACATGGACCGGGCTGATCAGAACCAAAACTGGGATCCAAACCTCAGGCATGTCCAGTCTGGGCTGGCTGATGGCGAGCTCAAAGATGGCGCGGGCTCGCTCCACGTCGCCCAGGATGGCCTCCAGCTCGGCAAACTTGATCCAGGTGGTGCAGTTCTCCGGGCTGAACTCCAGGTACTTCTCATACAGCTTCCTGCAGCGGTCGAACTCTCGCAGCTGCAGCTCCAGCTCGATGTAGCCCTTCAGCAGCTTGTTCTTGGGACATTTCCCGATGGCCGTGCCCTGGCAGCACAGAACGGGTCAGAACCAGCAGCACCGACCAGCAGGAGGTCAGACCAGCTCAGCTCAGGCTCTCACCATGATCTTTCTGGCTCCTGGCAGGTTCTTCTGTCGGATCTCAAACTGGGCAAAGAGCAGCCAAATCTTTGCAAACGTAAACTGAAACAGAATCAGAACCGTCAGAAGCAGAGAGTGGCAGCAGAGTGTCGGCTCCAGGTGTTCAGTTACCTTTTTATGAGGGATGAGCTCCAGACACGCCTGGTAGACCTGCCTCGTCCTCTCAGGGTCCTGCCAAACATCAACAGATTAGGCCCGGTTCTGATGGTTCTGGATGCTCCGAGCTACTGGAGAACCCACCTTGGTCTCCAGCTCCTCGTACAGGGAGTAGTTGATCCACAGGTAGACGTAGCGCCTCCAGTGTCTCTTCTCCTGGATGGGCGGCACGTTGGCGATGGCTCTCTCATAGATCTCTCTCACCGTGTCGGCGTCCGTGTCGCTCTCCACCAGGCGCAGGTAGTCGAACCACGCGTCGTAGTTGTGTGGGTTTGCCTGCGTTTAACCACAGAAGAAGAGTGCGTCAGTCTGGATCAGCTGGTCGGCCCTGACCTCCAGCGGCTCCTTGCCCACCTTGACCTCCTCTTCGTACTGGAACCTTCTCTTGCTGACGATAACGTCCTCGATTCCTCTGCGGTCTCCGAACTTCTTCTCAAACATGGTGTAGTTCTTGAAGAGCTCCTGCGCCTGATGCTTGGGGATCCTGTCCAGGGCATACTTGTAGATGACTCGGACCCGCTCAAACTGTTGACCAAACACAGAATCAGAAAAATACTGGAGCAGTAACCGGGTCAAAGGTCATCGCTCTGTCAGAACTCACCTCCTTCTGAGTCTCCTCAAACCTGGCGAAGGCCACAAACAGATTCTCATCCACGTATTCCTCCCCGAAGAACTCCACGGCTCGCTCGTACACCTTCCTACTGTGCGCCACGTAGCCGTGCTTCTCCTCGAAGCGAGCGTACTTGATCCAGTTCTTCACCTCGGGGTGGACCATGACGAGTTCACAGGAGTCAAGGAAACCACGGCTGTCGACCTGAAAGCGCTCAGGATTGGTTTCTGAATCACTTCCATTTGCTTTATCTAAAGAATCTGATGTGAAAATGATCATGCAGTATTGATACATTAATATTCAACCAAATCAGGATGGAAAATCTTGAAAATCGCTCTGAACGTAAACTTTGAGCAACTTGAACACTCTGGGGTAAAAGCTGAAAACGGGCCTCCAGATTGTCCCTAAATGTTTCTGGGATGATTTAAAACACCATCAATCCAAACATCAGGATATATCGCTCATAGATGCTCCGAGCTTTGTCCACTTCCTTATAGCGCAGCTCAAAGTTGATGTAGGAGTGCCAGGCCTGCTCCTCCGGCTCCCACTCCATCCAGCGCTCAAACACCTGCCTGCAGCCGGCCACGTTGCCCAGCATCTCCTCCATGTAGGTGTATTTGTACCTGCAGAAGCAACAGAGGCTCAGCGTCAGACTCTGGAGTCAAGTTACTGTGAGAAACACTGACAGCTAAACCGTCTGAAACAACTATCAACATAAGTAACTTGTACAAAACAATATTTACACATGCAATAGTTTAACACTGTCATAAAAGACACATCTATATAGATGTGCAAATCAATTACAACTGAATTAATCACATGAAATAATTTCAGTATTTGTGGAAACATGTCATATACTGTAACGCGATTGGCTGACCTGCACAGCAGTTTAACCAATCAGCTCATTTAAAAACAGGCGGACATATAAACTATTGATCATTCGAATCCATCCATCTCCATCCATCCATCCATCCATCTCCATCCATCTCATCCATCCATCCATCCATCTCCATCCATCCATCCATCTCATCCATCCATCCATCCATCCATCCATCCCCATCCATCTCCATCCATCTCATCCATCCATCCATCCATCCACATCCATCCATCTCCATCCATCCATCCATCCCCATCCATCTCCATCCATCTCATCCATCCATCCATCCATCTCCATCCATCCATCTCCATCCATCCATCCATCTCCATCCATCCATCCATCCACCTCCATCCAGCTCCATCCATCCATCTCCATCCATCCATCCATCCATCCATCCATCCATCCATCTCCATCCAGCTCCATCCATCCATCCATCCAACCATCCATCATCCATCTCCATCCATCTCCATCCATCTCCATCCATCCATCCATCTCCATCCATCCAGCTCCATCCATCCATCCATCTCCATCCATCCATCTCCATCCATCCATCCATCCAGCTCCATCCATCCATCCATCCATCCATCTCCATCCATCCATCCATCTCCATCCATCCATCGCAACACAGAGACAGGACACATAACCGCACACGCACACTCACACCTAGGGAGAATTTAGAGAGACCAATTAAACGGACAACCTGGAGAAAACCCACCATGCACAGGGAGAACATGCAAACACTGAATAATAAAAATAAATCTAAAATGATATTTTAATAATAAATAAGTGGAGCAGCTTTAGAAAGCAGAACAGGTCCAAACAGCTCACTGGTCCAATATGGACACCCGTGTGCTGGGAGTACTGGTCCTACCAGAACTGGTTGACCCGGGGCAGGATGGTGATGGCTCTGTCCCAGATGTTGCGGGCGTGGTTCACCTGGCGGCTCTTCATCTCCATCTCTGCGTACTTCAGCCACAGAGTGATGTTTCTGTGATCGACGTCCAGCGCTCGCTCGTAGATGGACCGAGCTCTGAAACAAGACGGCACTTGAATGCATCTTTTAGAAACTCACTCAACAGTTCAGACTGGAGGAAATGAAATCAAGCTTCTCCTTATAAACTTTAATGTGAAAAAATGAAGCAAATGAAAGCAGGGGTCAGAGGTCAGTAATGAAGCTAGCCATCAGGTGAATACCTCTGGATCTCCTTCAGGCTTTCCTCCCATTGTGCGTATTTAATCCAGTTACTGATGACAGTCCGGTTCTTCCTGATGTTGTCTTCAAAGCCCTTTTAGAGGAAGTTTGACAGAATCAGAACCTGCAGCTTTTATGGTTTCCTTCAGCAGAAACAAGTCTGAACCATTTCATAGCATCAAAGTGTGTCTGGTGAGTGAGCTGACCTTCCTCTTCTTCAGCTTGTAGTCATTGAGCTCCTCCTTATCAGTGATCTTCTGTTTGGGCGGAGGAGGCAGAAGCTCGAGCTCCCTCTCTTTGGCCTCTCTGAGCAGCTGCTCAGCGGTGATCTGAACCTCTGCAGGAGCTTTATTCTTCACCTGAAACAACACAAACACCTGAGCCCCAAATGTCTCTGTCTCCACTTCAGAAAAACACAAAGTAGTGGATGTGGGTGTAAATAACTTCTCTTATTCTCAGAGTCCGATTTAAAACAAAGCAAATAAGGTGGAATAACCTGTAGCATTTAAGGACAATAAAAATACTGGAATTAACAGATTTTAGACAAATCAGTCCTGGACTAAACTGTTCATAGAAGTTCTTTAAAACCCCTGTATTTAATATAAAATCATATACTTCAGCTTTATTCCACTTTTAAAGGAGTTTGGTGGAAAAAGAGAAAAACTTTTTCCATATCTTCTCAACTAAAGTGAACAAAAACTGACTTAAAGAAGCATGAAGAATAACCCAGCTCACCGGTTTTTTTAAGCATACAGTACCTACATCTAATGATGTTAATGATGTTTTAAAAAAAACACAGAACTTTCATAACTTTGGAAAATAACTCCAGTTTTTTCTGGTCATATTACTGATGTTTTGGTGCTTTACCCCATCGAAGCTGGTCCCCATGCCAAAAAATGCAGAATTTAAAATTGTCGCAACTAGGTATTCTATAAAATATCTAAACAGACATAGATGATTTGACTCTCTTTGCTCATTTAGAGCTGTTGGAAACAAGAAGCATCTCAGAACAATAAAGTTCAGATTTGTCCCCATAACTAAAATTGTAAACATTTTCAAAATAAAGGGGAAATAAAACTGGTCTTTGGGGTTTTAAGGAATATGATGAAAGTGTAGAATGATTTGATCTAGCTTTGATATCAAATCAGATATTATATATTTATCTAATATAAACCACGTCAAAAACAACAACAAAAAAAAAAAAACAATAGAAAAACTCTTTAGTCCAGCCGGAGCTAACATTAGCATTGTTCAAACAAACTAATAGAAGAAGAAAAATATATTATTTGAGCTTAAATAACCCCACAAAGCTTAAATAGTATATAAATGAGTAAAATCAATCATAGTGTATAGTTATAAAATCTACCTGTTATTAAATCTGCCCCCTTCTGTAGCGGCTGTTAGCATTAGCCGCTAGGTGCTAATCTTCCTCGGGGTTTCTTACCTTCGCCACCTTCGGTATGCGCTGCTTTCCCGCCGCTGTGGACGCCATGTTGCCGGTGACTCTAACCGGTACCGTAGCTGGCAAACTATTCAAGAAAATAACACCACCCAACACCACCTGCAGCAGCTTCCAGGAGACACACTCTGAAACGTTTTTCTAACACCAGCAGGTAGCCGCCATGACAGCACCCACAATGCCGCGCGGCTCCAAAGTGCCGCGAGAGTGTTCGCTGCAGGCGGCGTGCTGTTGCTATAGCAACGGAATCAACTGAAGGAGACTGAAAACAGCCGTTCATCGAGTTGAAGTCGAAAGTTTGAATCAAAAACGACCAACCGAGGTTTGGTAGGAAGAAGCCGCTGAGTTTCTATCCCATAATAATCCCAGGAGAGGATGACGTCGACCAGGAGCCCGGAGGAAAACCTGACCGTCAGAAGGAGCCGTTCAGCGGACGCTCGGTGGATCCAGAAGCTGATTGGCTCATCTGATCAGGCTGTCTTCGGGAGGATCAATGTCAAAAATCTGCTGTGAGAACAAATCACCATCCTTCCAGTATTAAGCCTGAAAATAGTTTATATCAGCGGTACCGGGGCTGGTCATCACATGAAACTACTTTTCCTTTCATTTATTGTTATTTACATGATCTAAATGACTCATTTCTTCCTAAAATCAAAGGTTTCACAGCCAAATTAGCTAATTGCTGCTTGAATAGGTGGATAGACCAACTAAAGATGCCACTAAAGAGCATCACCAAATTGAGATTAGAGAAGTGCGCAACAAAGATCCTCTCTGAAACAGATCTCACACTCACACAGAAAAACCATCCACCCACCAGAAAACTACGGAGGGTTAAAAGGGACAAAATAACTGAATACATAATTAAATTATGAATTAAATGTAGCATAAAATAAATAAATGTTTAATAAAATATCAGTAAGTCATTAAATGCAAACTTATCATAGCTAAGGCAGAAATGTAATGAAATGTATATTTAATTATTTCATGGTTCCTTTTCAGAGTCACCATGAAATAATTTCATATGTCCAACTCACCCATCAAGGTCGTGGGTGGACTTATTATAAGTTTACATTTAAATGCTTTAATGTTGGACTGAAATTATTAATCAAATTAGTTGTGATTAATCAATCAATTAAATAATCATCAACTAATGTAGTGATTGCTTAGTCGTTAACTGGAGTTTACAGACTAAACGTAATTTGCTGAAAGAACATATTCAGAGTTGTAATTAAAACAAAACTTCAAAAAGTAAAAACATTTAGCATGAAAGATGAAAATTTTGTAAATTTGTTTTATCAGAACTGCTTCACATTCTGGTTATGAATCTTATCTGAAACACCTTTAGCTATCCAGTTATTAATCAGCTAATCGATATTAAACTCCAGATCAGCTGTATGTTAATGTTCAGTGCAGCAGAAAGGCCCGAGGGTTTCACATGTTGATGTTCAAACCATTTTCAGCTGCAGATGCTACAACAGATCAAACATTCACTCAAAATGCTCTTGTTGCATTTTAGGCAACAAACTGTTTATTATTAAAAACCGAATGAAATGATTTGTGTCCCTGCAGGGAGAAGGCCAACCTTTCCCTGACGGTGGGCGGCCGGTCGGGCGACGTTGTGGCTCACGCCTCCTTCAGCGACCACCCCGCCACCGCCACCGCCGCCGCGGTCGGCCACGACGCCTGGGAGGCCTTCCTGCGCTCACACTGGCCCGCCGCCAGATGCACTGTGGGTAATATTGTGCAGTCAGGGACCTCTCACTACTTTCACTTCATATGAGTGAGAACCGGGTCAGGACCGGTTCAGGTGTTCATAATGTTCTGCCTGTTTCTCCTCTGCAGCCGCTGAACTCTCTGTTCCTGCATCTGTTCGTGTCTGAGCCCAGAGTGGCTGGAGCCAGCCTGGAGAAGATCCTCAGGTAGGCAGAACCAGAACAAGAACTAGACTCTGAGCGGTCCTGGGTCACCAGAACCTTCCTGATCTTCCTACAGAACCGCCTTCAGCATCACCTCGGACCTGGAGCACGTCCTGCTGCTCTGCCCGGACCACTGCCCTCTAGGTGAGACTGGCTGCTGACCCGGCCCGGTTTGAGTTCTGCTTTAATGCCCTCACTCTCTGACGACCCGTTTTGTGAGCAGAACCGGTTCTGGAGGAGACGTTCCGACTGCTGCAGTGGGAAGCCGACAGCGAGGCGCCGTGTTCGGCCCGCATCTGCAGACGAGAGGATCACTGCGAACGGCTGCATGTCCGCCGAGCCCGGTGAGCTCCCCATTTGGACCTTCAGCACCAGAACCAGAACCGGCAGTTCACTGTCAGCCCAGAAGCAGGTCTCTCTGTCTGCCACTAGATGGCAGGAGGCGCTAGTAAGATGATTTAACAGGTTTAGCATGTTATCCGGTCCTGGTGTTACCAATGCTCTGGGTATTCCTGTAGTTTTCTGCTTTGTCCTTCCACCAAACTTTGCTTCCTGTTATTCGCTCTGTGAACAGCATGTTTTCTCCAACATGATGGACTAGATCCTTCCTGATGGACCAGAGCCCCAGAACTAACAGCAGAACTCTGAGCTGGTTTGGAAGCTGTCAGTAAATATATGGGTAACCAGCAGGAGGCGCTGTCCGACAGAGGGATGACCTTTCTATTTCTATAGATGTTCAAATTAAACGGATGTCTGAGTAATATGAAGAGGCCTGGTTGATCTTTATGAGCTGCAGTTTGTAAAGTCACACAGTCAAAAATTAACAGCAATAATAAAATAGTGTTTCTTTTTTTTAAGTCATAATTTCACCATTTTATTGATTTAGAAATGTCACAGTCTCAACAAACTATTAAGTTAGGAAACTAAATATTTAGTTTGGACACTCAAAGTTAAATATTTATCTTCTAGCTATTTAGTTTATAACCTATCCACCTTATTCCTATCCCCCATGAGGCTTTGCGTGAATTAGAGGCGCGACTTCCGCCGCAAACCGGAACCAGCATTGTTTACATGTTAGCAACGCGCTAACCGGCTTTAGTCAGAGGTTGTAGGCTATAAAATGTGAGAACACCAGCTGTCACAGCTTTTATTTATCTTGCTTATGTAGTTTCAAACTATTTAGTTTGCATATCTAGCTTGTTAATTAAATACTTAGTCTGAATTTAAATATTTAGCACAAACTAAATATTAATTTGGATTGAAGATTATTTAGCTTACTAGCTAAATATTTAGCTTTTGGCTAAAATCTGAATATTTAGCTATCAGTTAAATATTTACTTGGTAAGCTAAATAGCTTAACTATATAGTTTATAAACTAGATATTTAGTTTATAAACTATAAATTTAGGTTAGTTAGCTTGGCAAATAAAAATGTAGGTGGCAAGCTAAACATTTAGCTTGGAGCTAAATGTTGTCAACCAGGTCGTTTAGCTTGCTAACATTTAGTTAGCTCTCTGACCTTCAGCTGACCTTCGGCTTGTAGTTGCTTCAGCAGCAGCTGACCTCTAATGATCCTCAGGCTGATGGAGTCTGAGAAGACTTCACCTGTTGTTCCCATGACAGGAAGTCAGACTGATGGGTTCTCCAGAACCAGAATCTTGTCTCTGCTGCTCTGAGCTCGGCTCGTTTTGTCTTCTAGGGTTGCAGATTACGATGACGTCATGGTGATCGTGGACAAGCAGACGACAGAGTTCTCCATCCGTCTGAAGCCCTACGCCCTGATAGACGTCATCGAGTACCAGAACCAGAGGAGCCATGCCGCCGTCCTCCAGGTCTGTCCTGGTCACCCTCTGCTGTTGGGTTGGTTCCTTCATGACCGGTTCTGGACCACCCCCCACTGCATCTGGTTGTCATGGTAGCATATGGTGCAGATGAGCTGAAGCTCGCCAAACCTCCAAACATGAGGAGCATGGAGGATGAGACTAAAGCAAAGCAACGATATTTCTTCGTGTATGATACTAACTGAGCTGCAGAGGAAGGAAGTAACTAAAGTAACTAGTTACAGTTACTTGAGTAACTTCATGGAAAAATTTACTTTTACAGCACAGTACTTTTTATTTTTACTGAAGTAATATCAGGGTTTCCCCCAGAGGATTGTAAGCCTGGTGGGCCACCAGTCTTTACTTGTTCCACCCACCAGGCTAAGCATAGTTTGCTTATTTTAAAATTGGGCTTTTTATACACCACTACCAGTAAAGACAGATTAAGCTAGTTTCATAGTCGACGCATTGAACTGGGCATAAGTTCCCAAATTATGATGCCTGCTTGTGCATATTAGAATTGTTGTAACTTTTAACACAAAAACAGTGGGCCGCTGAAGGACTGCCCTACGACCCCCTACCGCCGGTCTTAGCAAGTTTTCTGGGGGAAACCCTGAATATTATTATAAACTATGGCTCCTCTTTCCTGAGGAACATTTCTGGATACTGAGGAATGTCACTGGAAGGAGAACAAACACATTTTAACTGAAACCAGAAACAAACACAACCATTCATTCTGTTCAAGTGAAACTGCAATTAATAAAAACTGTTCGCTCTGCTGACACCAACGACACACAGTCAGCTGCACCTCAGCCTGGCCGACCCTCCAGGATTTCACCATCGTCTGGGGATTCCTGTGTGGAATACCTTCAGAAATACCTGCGAGGATTTATTGATATTTATATAACAAGAACAACTATTATAACCAGCAGTTCCACTAATGCTATAGCATTACACCAACATGGTGTTTAGTGGTATTTAGTGGAAGCTAATGCTAAACATGGCACTAACCTAAGCTAATGCTAATGATAAAGCTAAAGTGCTACACCAACATGCCATTTACTGGAAGCCAATGCTAACGCTAAAGCAATATACCAACATGACTTTAGAGAATGCTAAGCTAAAGAGTTACACCACTGTGGCATTTAGTGGAAGCTAAAGCTAAATCTAAAGCACTATACTAGCCTGTTATTTAGTGGAAGCCAATGCTAAAGCACTAACTTCAACCATTTTGTTATTGTATTATTTGTAGCGTGCTACAAACTTAGTACAGCGCCCTCAACTGTGTCAAATCTGTCCCTACACACTGACCTGTACAGTTTGCTCCTCAGGAAGAGATTCTTTGGACCAGGCTGTTGCTTCCTGTTTTCAGTTTGTTGAGTTTTGCTACCTGTGTTGCTGATTCAGCCTAACTGACCACAGTACAAATGTTTACTGTGGAACTACAAGTGAAGGTTCCCGAGGTCTTTCCTCCACAGGATGAAGGACGCGTCGTTGGCTTCATCGCTGCCACATCGTCTCCTAACGACCAGAAACTTCTGGAGCATTTTGACCTCAGGGCGTTTGATGGATTCTACAAACACAAAGAACCAGAGCAGGTACTGTAAGCCCCGCCCACTTTACGCAGCCGCATTCAGCTGGACCAGAACCATGTCTGTCCCTGTGACGGTAGGAGGAAGGGGAACCGAGCCGCCATACTCCCAGGAAGTCCAACTCCTTCTGCATTCAGCACTTCATATCCGACGAGGACCACCAGACCCGGTAAACACCGTCCATGAGAACCAGAACCACGCCCACTTCCTGTTTCCTGCAGCTGGAAAAACATCTGCGCAGGCTGGGACCTTTACCTGACACCATGGAAGGAACTGAGAACACTGGGTCCGACTGGTTCTGACTGGGTCTAACTGGGTCCAACTGGTTCTGACTGGGTCTAACTGGGTCCGACTGGTTCTGACTGGGTCATGGAGAAGTCTGTTCACAGTCGGGATCCACTTTAACTTTCCTGTCTTGTCCAGGTTCTGTTGGTTTCTGAAGCAGTGGATCAGAACCTCCTGACCCATCAGAACCTCCTGCAGGAGTTCTGGTCCAACACTTTCGTCCAAGGTTGCTTCAACTCTCTGAAGAGCCGCTGCATCATTTGGACTTTGACTCTCCTTTACCACCGTGCTGTGCTGCTTGGTTCGGTCGTGACCTTTGACCTGTTTTCTGTCTGGCGGACTTCAGGTGGTCTTGGGATGACCTTTGACCCTTCCCGGGTAGCTTCCTGTCATCTCCCCATCCCGTCCAGTCTCAGTGGACATCGTTCCTGCTGTCCGTCCCGAGACAGCGGCGGTGGCAGCCGTCCAGCGCCAGTCATCTGCTGGGAGTGCTACCTGGCTCCCGCGGCACGGCTCATCTCCCAGCTGTTCCGGCGCGGCGGAGCCCAGCGGAGCCCAGCGGAGCGCCAGAAGCAGCAGATTGCTCCTCCAGTTGTTCCTCCGCTCAGCTCGGCTCCAACCTCACTTAGCTTCTTCTTCTGTCCACAGATCAACAGACGGTCTGCCATACATGTTCCTGCACTTCCTGGTAAGTATTAAACCAGGGACTCTTTTCAGAAAAAGACACAATCTTGTTTTAAGCCTGTAATCACCGAATATTGATTTAAAGAACCATATTATTTCACTTATAACAAACAATTTACCATGTTAATAAGTGAAATGATCTACTAGTGGAACTACAACTTTTTCATCAATATTAAAGAATTACTAGACAGAAATACTTGGCATTATTTTGTGTTTTTGCAGTTTACCCATTGAATTCAAGATAGTATGACCACAGAACTGGAGACCCATTAGAACCAACAGAACCATGTTCTCAAGGTTCAATTACCTGGAAACTTCTCTCTGGGTGTTTTAAATGTTTTAGTTTCCCTTTTCCACAGCAGATTCCTGCTGACCAACACACAACCTGGATCATTATTCCATGCTGACTCCCTGCTTCCTGTAGGACCTGGAATATTGCCTGATCTTCATTCCGTCTGCAAGTCCAGAGTCGCCATGGTTACAGAACTTTGTTCTGGTGCGGTCCCGTCCTAGCAGCCTGCAACTCACCAGCCTCTACGTCACCCATAGATCCAGGTTCAGGTAGGCGCCAGGTCCAGAAGCAGATTTTGACCGTCCGGATGTAGATTCTGGCGGTTGGAAGCAGATTCTGGCGGTTGGAAGCAGATTCTGGCGGTTGGAAGCAGATTCTGGCGGTCCATAACCAGTGTTCCAGTGGAAACCATTTTGTCTCTGTTGAAGGACTGTGGATGTGAGGCATGCGATGCCTGAAGACAGGGAAGCTGTTTCTAATCTGCTGAACAGTTTAAATCTCACCTGTTCGGTTCTGGAGGATCTGGACTGTTTCTACAGGACCCACAGCGACCCGGTGAGTCTGGATAAACTCATAGAAACAACAAATCTAGTGGCTTTTTCTGAAGAAGCAACTTGCTGAGTATGGATCAATGCTCAGTAGTGCGCCTCCTGACCACCGGGGGGCGTGTCTGAGTGAGATGGTTTTATACTCTAACCCACGTGTGTCAAACTCAAGGCCAGTGGGCCAAATCTGGCCCACCACAGCTTTTTATGCAGCCCTCTAGATTCTTGACTAAACATTAACTGCTTAACCATTACATTGTCAATTAAATCAATGCAGTTTTTATCTGTTTACTACCAAATTATATCATTCAGTCCCTCCAGTTTCTTGCAAACTATTGGGGACATTCATGCAAAATCAACAAATCCTCGCAAGGCCAAATATTGCAGAGTTGAACAATTTAAATATTTTGTTTATTTGTTAAAACAAAGATAGGACGCTCCGGCTCAGTTTAGTGGGTGAAACTGAGCTGCAGTGCCTCCTGCTCTGATTGGGTGGAAACAGTGTTTCTGTGACTGATCAGGTGTGTGCTTCCTGTCAGGATGGTGTTCCTCTGCAGGCCTTCGTGGTTCTGGTGGAGCGGAAGCTGGTCGGTGTGACGATCATCAGGGACGAACAGGTAGCCCCGCTCCCTCTGCCACAGGCCGGTCGCTCCGCCACCCCCTTCTCACCGCACGCCGTGTCTTCCAGGACGTAGAGTACCTGCGAGCTCGCTACGACATCGACAGCTTCATCAGCTTCGGTCACCATGGCTACGAGGAGCACGCTCACATGCTGCACTTCCTGCTGAAGCCCTTCTGCTACCACGTGACCCGGCACTGGCTGAAGGAAGTGCTGCGGCTGGCCCACCGGTCCTGCCTGTACCACAGGGTCTACTCGCCGCTGCTGGGAGAGCAGGTGAGTGGACCGGAACCGGGCAGCCTGACCTCCTCTCTGAACCTGGTTGACCTTTGCCCCTCCCCTCAGACCTCCTGCTTCCACCCTCTGGAGTTCATCCTGAACTGCTCGGTGCCGGTCCGGCCCCGCCAGCAGGTGCAGTACCCGCTGCAGGAGCTTGGCATCAACGCCCCGTCCCGCAGGATCACAGAGGAACAGGTGGGCGGGGCAGCAGCCACCAGGGGGCATCACACACTGCTTAGGGTTAAAAACCAGGAAATGAAAAGCTCTTAATCTGCCTAGTGACAGGTGATGCTGAGCTGGACTTCTGGTTCTGGTTCCTTCATCAGAACCTGCAGCAGCTTCTGCAGCTTCACCTTCATCCTCAGGATCTCAGATTTATCTAAAAGGCTCCACATTGGTGCAACACAGTCATGTGACTTCTCAGCACAACTTCTGGTAGCTTGTTTCGATTAGCACACTTAGCTTAGCATTTATTTTTCTTGATAAATTCTAAATGTTGCTTTGTAAACTTTCAGTTTGGTATAGTTCAATGTTCAGGTTTTGGTTATCTACTGTTAAGAATTTTTCAGGTAGATGTTTATATTCACGCTCTTATTTTGAAGGGGTTGAAGACTGTTTACGCAGCAGTTCTGCTTCCTCTTCTCATATTCTTTTTCTTTTCCCAAGAAATTTCATTCATCAAATGTTAAGTATATGACATAATTAATTTTACAGAATAATACAACACTGACATGAGCAAACAACGACAGGTGGTAACTAAACAAATACACAGAAATTCACATGAATGAGTTGTTCATGTTCATGATTGAATTTAGTGTCATCTTCATCTAATTAACATGTTGGAATAGCCCACTAGGGACAAGGTTGTAGAGAAAATGGATGGATGGAATAGCAATTAACATTAGCAGAATTAGTGACTATTTTTAGTCCCTTAGGGTTAGCACAGCTAACATTTATTTTTAGTGCTTTAGAGCTAGCGCTGCTAGCTTCTTAGTCCCCCGCCGCTGCAGTGCGGGTCCTGCTCAGAGAACTGGAGTCATCTCCTGCCTGTAGACTGAGCTGTGTGGTCTGTAATGGTCCAGATTAAACTGTTTTCCTGATATTTAAACGTGTCTCTTTGTCTCCCCTAATCTTCCTCACCAGCTGATGTCTTTGCAGCTTTGATTTATTTTATTGTCCTTTAAATATTTACCACACAATTAGGCGTCACCATGCAGGCCCTGCTCACGTCACTCGCTCGTCTCTGTGATTAAGAGCTGCTGATAAGAGCTTCATCCTGAGCCTCCTCTTCCTCAGGATGATTTACACCACCCGCTTCTCTGAACAGCAGCAGCTGCTCCACCTCACATCCAGAAGAAATATCAGTTTTCATCCGATCATCTCCTCATCTTCATTCCTGCAAATCACACGAAAACATGCAGGCATTTCATTGGCCGCTCTTCAGCAGCCAATCAGGAAGTCCCACTGCTGCATCTGCTCTAAAATCTGCCTTCATCTTAGTAATAACAGCAAATCAAACACATGCTTATTGATCTCAAACTGCTACCTGAAAGGAAACTACAGTGGAAAACTTTCAAAATAAAAGAAGAAACCTAAAGGTGGAGATGTTTGGACCAAGTTCTACTGACACATGATGGGGTCAGCATGGTTAAAGTTAGCGTGTTAGCATGATCATTGGCTAACGAGCATGTTGCTGTAACTCAGCCTGATTTACACCTGCGTTGCTAACATCATTCTGTCAGGTTCGATGGGTGACGATGCAGATGTTCAACCTTGATGGGACCAACGATGGCTCCCGTCAGTCCAGCCAGCAGAAACGTGTTTCTGATCAGAACGGCTAATGGAGCGTTATCAATCGGCTCTCATGTTGAGCAGAGGCTTCAGTCCACCAGCCGGATCAGAACCAGCTCCAGACGCTGTCCTCTCTGTCCCTCCAGGCGCCGTTCGCTCTCAGCCTGATCAGTAGGAAGTTGACCTTGGAGCCGAAGGTCAGGGTGAACGCCAGCATCGTGGTGGTGGGGGCTTCAGACACCGGCCTGTCCCTGCTGGAGGAGCTCAGCTTCAGGTGAGTTTCAGGTTTATGAGGTGAAAATGCCCGGCTGTTCATACCAGAACTAGAACCTGGTTCCTTCTGGAGACCGGGTTGGGTCGGGTCGGATGTTTTAGGTCCGTTTTAAACGTTAGCACAGATTTAGGAGCAGGTTGATGCTGCAGCAAGTGAAGCGGCGCAGCAGGAGCAACGATTTGCTGCTGCTGTAGACAGTTGCTAGGCAACCGTGATAGCGGTGTCCCGGTATCAGATGAGGATGAGGAGCAGCTGGATCTGTTTGCCACAGCTGATGAGGCAGTTAGAGTTCTGCCGAGGCGGGTCAGGCCAGGCCGCCGGGCCTTATCAGCTCCACCCAAACCTCATCACCGGGTCGGGTCGCTCAGATAAGGAGCCGCTCGGCCCGTTGCGGTCAGGCTGCGGGTCGCCTGATAACAGAACCCATCTGGTTCTGTTTCAGGATGAACCTGCAGATGGAACCAAACAGAACCGGTTCTGCTGCGGCTCCTTCTGCAGAGCCCGGTGGCGCCGATCGGACCGGCAGCCATCGGGCTGTCTAGAAACGCTTCTGGCGCCGCCTCCATCAGGGTTGTCATGGATCGTTTCCATGACAACCCTGACGGAGGCAGCAGACGGCTTCCTGGTTTACAGGACAGGAAGTCCAGACCAGAACCAGGCAGCTGAGCTGATGGCGATCCTCAGCATCGTCTCATGTTGGACATGTTGGACAGGAACCACTGGAGCCAGAACAACGTCTGGACTGCAGGAAATCTTAGCTAATCATTCAGACTCTTTAGCCATTTTTCCATCAAAGATGTTCTTATTCACATTTTAACTCATTTAATAGCAGATTTGTTCCTACCGGAACCTTTGTGTTCTTGTGTTTCTGGTACGGCTGTAAATCTGATGCACTGCTACATCCGCTACCAGCAGCGAGGAAGCTGCTGCTTCTATCAGATCATTTCTGCTCCTAACTGATCTGATCGGACCCTGGAAGAGACTTGTGCTAAAAGGACTTAGCCTATCAGAAGCTATGCTAACATAATTAGCATGTCAATGCAAAACATGGATTCTCAGCACTAATAAATATGAATTAGTCAGAATTTCTGCAGCATTGTTTTTGCTTCTGGTCTCAGAGTGAGGACTCTGAATGTCTCATTGTTTCATTGGACCCGTTTCCATCCGGTTCTGTTCTGCTTGTCCTCTTCCAGCTCTCATCTGCGGTTCAACAACCTCACCCTCATCTCCACTCACGGTTTCCCTGGAAACTACGACCATGAGGACGTCGGCTTCCTGTCCACCAGGTACTGGATGCAGAGATGTTCCAGTTCGGTTTTATTCCTGCAGCCTTCTGAGGCAGGAAGTGACATCACAGTGACTTCCCACCATGTGTCCTTCAGTCACGCTTTCAGCAGCAGATACCTGGCCCAGACCTTCCTGCTGTCCTGCACCCGCGTGGTGGAGGGGAAGATCGTGAGGATCGACAGGAAGTTCAAATACGTCCTGGTGTCAGATGGGCAGAAGGTGGCCTACGACTTCCTGGTCCTCTGTACGGGCCTGCAGTACCGGGTGAGTCCAGCGCCGTCCACAGGAACCACAGGAACCAGCATGCTGCTGGGGCTGCTGGGAAATATGGGAACTCAAACTCAACCCTGACCTACAGGAGGCAAACTCACCGACTTCTTCTGTGGTATTTGAAACCACAGTAGAAGTCAGTTGGTGACAGTTTGCAGCTCTGAGCGTATCGGCTGCTTAGAAACTGACACGTTGGGAAAACACACAAACACAACAGAAAACGCTGCAAGCAGAAATAAAAACAAAAGAGCAAAAATATCACAAATAGAGAAATAACAGCGAGTGTAATAAGCTGCAAAGTGGCTCCGCTAGATGTTAGTCCTCCAGACCACTAGGGGGAGTCTGGAGTCTGTAAAAAGGCATGAAGCACATTGAAACCTGTTCTTTCTTCCTCACATCCTGTCTTTCCTGAGTCTGGTCCCAGATGATGTAACCGTTGGCTCCCCCTGGTGGTCTGGAGGACTGACGTCCAGTGGAGCCAGTTCCAAAGTTCCAAAGTACTTGCTGCATTTTTTTGCTTTTATTTTCTGCAGCTGCATCATTTTTTACGGAGCCCTCTAGGGGACTTTCCGTTCCCTCGCGGTAATGTCCTGATCAGTTCATGTGTTATGACTGAATACTTTCTTGTGGTGGCCATCATACTTTCTGCTTTTATATGAAGTTTTCATAAGGCTTTTCCATGTTTCTTAATATCTCGTTGTGGAATATCTGAAGTTTTATATATTTTTCTTCAAGATAGAAGTGCACCACAAACCTCTGATATAACAGAAACTTTTATAAGTATGAAAGAAATAAAAAATACATCCAAACTATTGGGACTATTTCTGTGTTATTATCGCGGGTAATAAACGATCTGACAGGTCTGAATGGTTAAAGGGTCGTTTGCATCTCAACCTCCACAAACAAACATGCAGTGAATAAATTAATTTTCAATCAACAGCAAATATTGCAGTAAACATTCTGTGAGGAAATACAAAAGAAACATTTTCCCCATGTCCCCTAAAGGGCTCTGTAATTTTTCAGTTTTATTTGTTTCTTTGTGTTTGTTTTGGAGTTTTTTCAACATAGCGCCACCTATAGGCCACCTTAGGAAACCCTCAGACAGAAATAACTTCATTGTGAGCGTATTTAGTGGAGAAGCAGGCGGTGAATATTAATATTTTTTTTAATTTATTTATTTTTTCCAAAATCTGTTTATTGTCTTTTATATTTCAAAAGAAACATACAGACAAGTAATTCAAAAATGCACAAAACACCAAACAAAACCAAAAGAAAACACATTAACAGCTTGAACATTCAAGGTGACAAACATAAGTTGATTGCACTGAGACAGAGTTCTCTAAGTTTGCTCTCTCAGGGTGCATGTTGAGTCCAAGAGATTTAATCTCAGTCCACAAGCTGGGCTTGAGGTGGTGGCATCGTCCTCCCCGGATCGAGGCATCCAGGCAGTGTTTCAGTCCGTACATTGTGAGTGAATACATTTGGAGTTAACAAGAAGATAACAGACTTACAGCCATTATAAGAATAAGAACATAAGCAATATTAGCTAGAGTACATTCAGTCAATCATCATTATGAGTATTTATATTTTCCAAGAATAGCAAAAACTTTTCCCATATCTTTTTGAACACACAATATTTACCCTTAATCATAAAGGTGAGTTTCTCCAAAGCAAGAGAGCTTGATAATGTAGATATCCACGTTTTTAATTGTGGTCTGGTTATAGATTTCCAGGACCTGGCTATACTATATTTGGCCTGCACCAAACAATAAATTATGGCCTTTTGATCAGCATTGCTTATTTGGTTTTGAGTGGGAAAAATTCCTAAAATACACAGTCTCGGACAGGGATTAAGTTTAGTACCGACAATAAGTGAAATTTTATCCAAAACCTCCTTCCAAAAATCCTGAATCTCAGGACATTCCCAGAGGCAGTGAATCAAATTGCCTTTATCTCCACATTTAGGGCATGTATCCGGAATGTTGGAATTAAATTTATTTAGTAATATTGGAGTAACATATGTTCTCATCAACCATTTGTATTGGATTAACTTAAATTGAGTATTAATAGGTTGTGTCTGTGCCGTCAGACAAGCCCTCTGCCATTCCTCTCCTGATATATTACATTTCAGGTCTTCACACCATGACAGTCTTTTGTGTTCTGAGGATGTCTGGGAGCTTGATGACGTTATGAAAGATATTAGGCTCTTCTTCAACTGGCAATTCGCTGCCAGTTCTTCTATAGAAGTAAGAGTAGGTAATGTTAGAGACTTTTGAGTACCCAAGACAAAACTTCTGATTTGCATAAACTTAAAAAAATGTTTAGTTGGAATATCAAATTTCTTTTTCAAATCTTCAAAACTCATCATAATTCCTTGATCAAATAAATCTGAAATTTTGCATAAACCTTTAGCATACCATGTTTTAAAACCCATGTCTTTCCTGCCTGGTTCAAATGCCATATTGCCCCAGATCGGGGAGAATCGGGATAGTGTTGGTATTTCATTTTTGAATTTATGTACATCATACCAAACTCATATAGTGTTTTTAACAAAAGGGTTTGAAGTATTCTCTAATAAGTCTTTGTATTTCCTTGAGCATAGATATGAATTTAGGGATAAGGGAGTGGAATTTATATTTTCTATATTTACCCACGGCAGAACAGTTGCTGAAAACCAGCAGGATGCACTGGAGAGCTGAGCAGCCCAATAATACCACTTGAAATTTGGCCCCCCAGCCCTCCTCTGTCATATGGAAGATATAATAATGATAAATGTAATCTGTTGTTCCAAATGAAGTTATTTAGGATTGTTTGAATTTTTGTGAAAAAACCGTCAGGAGGATTAAGAGGGATGGCCTGGAAAAGATATACACAGTAAATTCTGCAGAGTTAAATCAACACTATGCCGAGTCTATTTGGTCCTTATCAGAATTGGTGTCAATTTAACTCTTTTCAGAGTTATTTCAACAAGAAACTGAGTAGTTTTAACACTTGAAAAAGTTATAACTACTCAAACTATTGTTGAAATAACTCTATAAGAGTTAAATTAATGCCAATCCTGAAAGGGACCAAATAGACTCGGCATAGTGTTGATTTAACTCTGCAGAATTTACTGTGTAGGAGTTTAGGGAGAACGTTCATTTTGAGGATATTTATACGACCTATCATCGATATAGGCAAGGTAGACCATCTATCAAGTGACTCCATATTGAATTAGCCACCGGCGTGTAGTTTGCCTGGACCAGATCATCTGTGTTTGGAGTCATTTTTATGCCTAAGTAAGTAAGGCTTTCTTTTGCCACCTGAAATGTTGTGTGAATTGGAGGGTTGTTTCTTTCAGCCGGTTTTAAAAATAGGATGGCGGATTTAGATTCATTAAGTTTATAACCGGAAATATAACCAAACTCATTGATAGTTTTAAGTAGTTGGGGGATTGAGCATTTTAGATTGGATAACATTAAAATAATATCATCTGCAAATAGTCCAATTTTAGATTCAATATTTTTTATTCTGACACCATGTATGTTTTGATTATTCCTTATGGCTATAGCCAAAGGTTCAATTCCCAGAACAAAGAGGAGGGGTGAGAGGGGACAGCCTTGACGTTTGCCCCTAGCTAGATTAAATGATTTAGATACAGTGCTATTAGTTATAACTGAGGCAGTGGGATTATTATAAAGTATTTTAATCCAGTTTATAAAATAGCTACCAAAACCGAATTGAGAGAGAACTTTGTAGAGATATTTATGTTCCACTCTATCGAATGCTTTTTCTGCATCAAGTGAAAGCAAAGCTGTATCGGGATGTTCATATTTTGCATGAATTATATTCAGTACACGACGGATACCGAGGTGAGCTTGCCGCCCCTTTATAAGTCCATTCTGATCAGGGTCAGAAAGGGATGGTAAAAGCTTCTCAAGCCTAATTGCTAGTACTTTAGATACTATTTTGACATCAGAATTTATAAGTGAGATTGGTCGAATATTAATAATATTAATATTATTGTCCTCCAGCTCTCGCCCTGATCACACTGGACATGCTTCATAGCTCCCAGTTTGTCCTGAAGCAGCAACTTTTTTCAGTTCAGAAGGTTTTTGTTGCCATGTTTCTCGTTGCCTGACCAGCTGGTTGCCGTTGCAGCTCCCCTGCCCCACCGGAGTTGATGTTTCCCAGCCAGTCACCAACAGCCAGCTGGATCCTGATTGGTCCTGCCGCAGATACACAGGGCCCGTCCCCTCCAACCTCCTGACCATCAGCGACCTCTATGATGGCGTTGCCGCCCGCCGCTGGTTGCAGGAGAACTTTGTGGACCTGCAGGGTGAGTTGCCGGTTCCCAGCGGCGGGAAGCGCTGAGCTGTGTGAACGCTACGGCCGCTTCCAGTCTCATCAGTCTGAAGGAATGATGCTCTCTGATTGGCTGATCGGATTTATGACATCAGCAGCTTCATGTTTCACTGAGAGCAGCTAATGGCTCTATTCCCAAAAGAAAAACTTTCTGCTCAGATGTTTCTAAATGTTTCAATAAAACGCTCTGTGGCTGCCATGGTGACGCTGTGCTCTGGTTCAGCACTGTGGCCTCTGGGATTTAACTAGACCGTCCACTTCCTGGTCTGATGAGACTGAAGCTAATGGTTAGTTATTGATTTTATAAATCCAAAGATCCATTAAACCATTAAATCCATTTTTAAAGTTCGTGACATTGATGCTGCAGCTAACAACCAGAACGTTAGCAGCATGGCTAAACGGCAACCATCCTGCCCTCCGTGCTGCTTCCTTCCTTCAGACGTATTGATTAGCGGTAACTAATAATTACTTATCTGAGGAGATAATGATTCGTCTGTCCCCGATGTTTGACCTCTGACCCCAGATAACGCTGTCGTCTACGGAAACACCCTGGACGTCTACGTCACCGTTCAGACCCTGCTCTCCCTTGGTGTCCAGGGATCCCGGATCCACCTGGTCCTGCCCCCCGCGGGGCCCCGCCCCGCACCTTTCCCAGACTTGGCCTTGGACAGAGCCGTGGCGGCGGCCATGATGGGCGCCGAGGTCCAGGTGCATCAGAACTGCGTCCTGGCTCAGATAAACGACGGCGAGCATCCCGACCCCATCGCCTGCGTTTCCTTCACCACCGACTCCAAGCCGCTCAGGCTGCAGTGTGCAGTGAGTTTCTCCTCTTGTCCACGGGCCGCTTCTGGACCACTACTGGAGCAGGACTGGACCGGTTCTGGGCTGATTCTGGACCGGTTCTAGCTTTTCAGAACTAGCTTAAACGTTGAGCTGGACGCTCTGAAGGTTCTGCTCAAGTTTCTGAATGTTAGCAGCTGTTAGCTCAGAATGTTAGCAGCTGTTAGCTCAGAATGTTAGCAGCTGTTAGCTCAGGGTGTTAGCAGCTGTTAGCTCAGGTGTTAGCAGCTGTTAGCTCAGAATGTTAGCAGCTGTTAGCTCAGGGTATTAGCAGCTGTTAACTCAGGGTGTTAGCAGCTGTTAGATCAGGTTGTTAGCAGCTGTTAGCTCAGAGTGTTAGCAGCTGTTAGCTCAGGTGTTAGCAGCTGTTAACTCAGGGTCTTAGCAGCTTTAGCTGCTGTTAAATCTTACAACTTTCTGGTTAAGATTTAAACTTTCGGTGAATTTTGTGTTTTCATGAACTAGAATCCAGAATCATCTGAATAAATGGATTAGACATATTTTCTTCTTTAAGATGCTCTTCTCGTCCTGCTCCAGGTGTTCCTCAACCTGTCCAGTGAGGGAGTGGACTATGACTGCTTCCACAGCATCAGCGACTGCTTCCTGCCCTTCGATGGCCGCCTGGTGATTAACAGCCGCTTCCTGACAAGTGACGCCTCCATCTACGGCGCCGGTCCGCTCACCAGGTTCTCCTGCAGCTACTACGCAGACGAATGGTCGCATGCCAACTTCAGCTCCCAGGACGTGGGCCGCGATGTGGCGGCGGTGCTGCTGGAGCTGCTGGACCCGACTCGGGAGGCGCCGGCCGACCCGCCCTCTGAGCCCCAGTCGCTCATCCCGCTCTACAGTCGGCCCAGGATCCGAGGTCCGTTTCCCACTTCCTTTCAGAAAGCGTCCAGGGTCTCTGCGTCGGGCAGGAACAGCGAGCTCTCAGCCGCCCACGCGCTGGCGGCTCAGAGCGCCACTAAGGCCGCTAACAGCCACTCGGCGCTGACCTTCTCACACACAGCAACACGTAGGATGACCTTTCACTGCCACAGACCGCGAGCGCTGCTGAGAGGGAGGCTGCTGTTGTTGTTGCTGCTGTTTTATTGCTGTTGTTGTTGCTTCTGTTGCTGTCATTCAACCACAGAAACCAAACATCGGCTAAACGTCTCCACGTTCCTCTGGAACCGGCCTGAGGCTCTGGCCTCCTGTCCGTCCCAGGGTCTAACATCCAGAGTGTCTCCGTCTGTCCATAGGAGCAACTCTTCCTGGTGGATTTCACTTCCTTCATGTGACCAAACCCAGTCCCAGCTTCCAGACCAGCCGTTGTTTCCATCTGGTGAGTTTCTGTCAGACCTGGTTAGTCCACTTTACCTGAACCGGCTGCTTCTTCATTCATTAGCTGCCAGGGAAGAGATCTACCTAACCAGCACCAGCACAGGGCTTTAAAAGCGCTCTGTGGTGAGTCTGTGATTCATGACCCAAACCTGTAGCAACAAATTTACCCTGACATAAACTCAAGTGAAATTAAAAAGTATTTACCATAAATGTTACTTCAGAACGTCTGACCAGAGCCTTCTTGGTACTCATCATATTCTCCTTAATTCAGTCGGCATCAACATTGTTGAATTTAGCAGAGTAGCTTTAGCTAAACAGCAATATGATTTGTGCTTCAGGGTTAGTGCAGCTAACTTTCTAGTTAGCAGTGCTATCCGCCATACACATATCTATATACTTCCTGGTAATATTAATGGTTTCTGATCGTGTTAGCCAAGTTAAACACCTAAAGTAAACGTAACTAGTTACTTCCAGAACCCAAACCGGGTCAGTGGTTTGGTGCAGTAGAACCACGGTAAAGAAAGTGGTTGTACAGGTTCAGCCATCTTTAGCTGATTTCTGATGTCTGGGGGTTTCCTGCTGGTTTTGTTGCCATGGAAACGGACCAGAACCAGTCATGATTTCCTCTGTGTGGTGCCACAGGATGAAGCGATTGTGACGGGAGCAGCGCAGAGCGGGGACTACTTCCGGATCCTTCTGAGTGCCCTGCAGCTGGTGGAGAGCCTCACCTGTCTGTCCCTGAAGCCCCTCCCAGTGGGGAACTACCTGAGCCTGTTTGGCCAGCACCAGGAGCTGCTGGGCCAGCTGCTGGACCGGTACCGCCTGGGCCTGGTGCCTGACCTCTACAGGTGGGACTGGAACCACTGGGACTATTCTGGTTCTGGTCAAAGTGAACCCGGTTCTGACCCATCTCCTCCTGTTCTGGTGTTTTTCTAGCTTCTTCACACAGAGGGGCTGTCTGCCCATTTTCCATGACCGCTTCCCGGACCTCCACCAGAGGGCAATGCAGCTTCTGACCCACCGGCTCAAGGTGCGTCAGCTCCTTGCTGAGGATGATGATGGAGGCCTTCATCTTCCTCCTCCTAAGCCTCAAAGTCGGTTTGGTAGAGAAGGAAAAGCAACTTCCTGTAGAAACCAGTGTTTCCTCCTCTGTAGCGCGGCGGAGACCTGGAGTCCTTCAGCCTCCATCGGCCAATCAGGATGGACCCAGAGACCCGGGCCGCTCTGAGGAACCGAGCGCTGGCCTTGTTGGTGGACAACCAGAACCTGCTGCCCATGTTCTACATCCCGGAGCGACCCGCACCCTTCGGACACTCCGGGCACTCCCCGGGACACTATGGACACTTCAGACACAACAACCACTCCGGACACTTTGGACACTCCCCTGGACACTCCGGTCACTCCCCTGGACACTCCGGTCACTCCCCTGGACACTCCGGTCACTCCCCTGGACACTCCGGTCACTCCCCTGGACACTCCAGGCACTCCTCTGGACACTCCAGGCACTCCTCTGGACACACTGGACACTCCAGACCTTTGGCTTAGATCTGACCTTCTTGGTTTCACTGGAACTATTCTCATCTAAAGGCTCAATAAAAAGCTTTGACCTTTGACCTTTTGTCTTGTGGTATTTATGCTCGACGCTTTTAAAGGACCTAGAAACCTTTAAAGCCCAGAGAACCAACAAAGACGCCATGATGTAAAGTTGATCCACCAACACAAATCACAGAAGAAGAAAACCTGGAGACCAGCAAGCAGAGCAGAGGATTTCTAGACAATACTTGATAATAATCCATGATCAATAAAACACCACGGATCCTGTTTGACCCTAAATGACCTCAGACTCAGCTGAGCCTGAGATGATCCAGATGTTCCTCAGAACCAGCAGAATAAAGTTCTGATTGGTCCAGTTCTGGCAGAACCCGGTCTGAGCTCAGCAGAGATGAGTGTGTGTGTGTGTGTGTGTGCGCGCGCGCGCGCGTGTACGTGCGTGTGTGTGTGTGTGTGCGTGTGTGTGTGCAGCTGTATGCTAATGCCCCCCACCCCAAGCATATGTCCGGACCGGTCCAGGCTGCAGGTCCAAACACGGAGTCCTACTGCGAACCGCCCGGTTCTGCTTGGTCCTCCTCCTGTTAACCTCTCTGATATTTAGTCATTTAGTTCAGCAGAACCGGAACCAGGTTAGGTATGAGACACGATCAGAACCAGAGGAAACACCGAACCAGGAGTACTTTCTGTTGGACCTCAGGCAGAAACACCGAAAAACCGGTCGGAGTTCTGACCCGGTTCCGATCCGGTTTGATTTGCTCCTACATAATCTGCTCTGCCCCTTTTGGAGACTCAGAAAGCTGATTAGCACAGGAGGGGGAGTTTCCTTTCAATCAGCGCCGCCATTATGATGCAAAGCGGACCGGGTTCTGCTCATCAATGTGGAGGGACAGAGTTAAGGCACCGGGCGGCGGTTCGGTTCGGTTCTGAGCGGAAAGAGAATTAAATTGAACAGAATTTCATTTTATTTGAAGATTAACAAAAAGTAAGTTAAATGTTGAATTTCTGTAAAAGTCCAAACCGAACCGGACCAGAACACGAACCGAACCGGACCAGGACACGTTAGTTTCTATAGAAAGTCATCAGACCTTGAAAGCAGGAGGCTGCTGGCTGAGGAGGGAGTGTGTGTGTGTGTGTGCGTGTGTGTGTGTGTGAGAAACACAATAAACCCCTCAGGTACATCCGCCCCCCTCCTCCCCCCGGGGGGAGCGGGGCGTCTCCTGATTGGTGGAGGCGCAGGCCGGCGCGGTGTCATCCTGTGGTCTTAAAGCGGAGTGTTGTTGTGAGAGGAGACTGGGTCAGAACCACACGGTGGATGTTCGGCTTTACGCGCAGCTCAGCGTGGATTTGATTCGCCCCCCCGCAGAGCCTCCCCGTCCGAACCGACCATGCCCAGAGGCTTCCTGGTGAAGCGAAGCCGGAAGCCCGCCCCTGCGTCCTACCGGGTCCTATCCGGGGAGGAGGATGCGCGAGGAGCCGCCGCCGATGCGCCGCCGCCGCCGCAGCAGCAGCAGGAGCGTTTCTCCATCCCGAAGCGCGCGCACACCTGCAGGGCGGCGGAACCGGACCCCACCGCCAAGCCGGTGCAGTTCGGGAACCCGGGGACAGTGTACCGGGTTGTGTACAGCCCGACCCGGCCAGTCAGCCGGGACCCTGAGGGATCCCCGGAGCGGCGCTGTAGCCTCGGATCCCCGGCCTCAGCGGAGTCCTTCCCCGCACTGGAGCACCTGTTCGGCCCGGCGGATCTGAAAGCCAGCGCGGCGGCCGCCGGGGCGCTCCTTGCCGCGGGCGCCAAGCAGCCGACGGGTGATGCAGAGCGCCGGAGTAAAACTGCAGGCTCCAAGAGGACCAAAGCCATCCGGAAGCTGCACTTTGAGGATGACGTCACCACGTCCCCGGTCCTGGGGCTCAAGATCAAAGAGGCTCCGATGGAGCCGAGGCCGGCGGCGGGAGGGCGCCCCCCGCCGGGGGGGCTGGTGTGCCAGCTGTGCCGGGAAGCTTACCCGGACCCGTTCTCCCTGGCGCAGCACCTCTGCTCCAGGATCGTCCGGGTCGAGTACCGCTGCCTCGACTGCGACAAGGTGTTCAGCTGCCCGGCCAACCTGGCCTCCCATCGCCGCTGGCACAAACCCAAGCCGCACGGCGAGCCGCCCTCACCCGCCAAGGACAGCAGCGACCGGGACTCCTCCAGCCCCGAACCGTCCGAGTCCGGTTCCGAGGACGGGCTGTACAACTGCCCGCGGTGCGGGAAGCGCTTTAAGCGCCAAGCGTACCTGCGGAAGCACCTGACGGCTCACCGCGGCCCGCGCAACCGTGCAGAGCTGCGGCCGCTCAACCTGAGCGCGTGCCCCAGCCACGCGTGTCCGGTGTGCGGGGAGCGTTTCAGCAGCAGCGGGGGCAGAGAGCGCCACCTGCGGCTGCTGCACTCCGCCCAGGTGTTCCCCTGCCAGCACTGCCCCGCCCTGCTGCACAGCTCGCCGGGACTCACCCGGCACGTCAACAAGCGCCACCCGTCCGAGAGCCGCCAGGTGATCCTGCTGCAGGTGCCGCTGCGCCCCGCCTGCTGAGGTTCCGGTCCGGTCCGGTCCGGATGGGACCACACCGGAAGGGATCCCAGAACATTTTCCCAGTTTGTCCTGGAAATTTCTGCCTTGCTCAAGGATCTCAGTCAGAGGGAGTCAAGAAGATTTGGACGGTAGAACCTAAAGTGCTATTAGCTATAGACCTAAGATAGGTCCGGTCCGGTCCGGTCCGGTTCTGTTCCCGTCACTGAATAGCTATAATAGATCCGTGGATCATAGAGTAGCCGCTTCCTGCTGGGAAACCGCCTTAAATCATCTTACTGTAAATTATTTATGACTGTGTATCAATTATCACTATTATTAAGTTATTGCTGTGATTTCTGGTCCGTTCAGGTGTCTTTCAAACAACTAGTGATTTTCTGACCCGCTTCTGCAACCATCATCATCATCATCACCATCATCATCATCATCATCATCACCACCATCATCATCATCATCACCATCATCATCATCATTATCACCACCACCATCATCATCATCACCATCATCATCACCATCATCATCATCATCACCACCACCATCATCATCATCACCATCATCATCACCATCATCATCACCACCATCATCACCACCATCATCATCACCACCACCATCATCATCATCACCACCACCATCATCATCATCATCACCATCATCATCATCACCACCAACAACATCATCATCATCATCACCAACATCATCATCACCAACATCATCACCACCATCATCAGCACCACCACCA
>CAEFZX010021510.1:0-29896 GCA_903066825.1 Alfaro cultratus
CAGTGATTTAACGAGGCTTGCCAGCTGATCCAGTTTGTCATCAGTGCTAGCACCAGTAGCAGCCTCAGCTCCACTCATAGCTGCAGTACTCTCTGGACTCTCAGTTTCATTAGTTCTTTTCCCACCTCTTGTCATCATTGCCTCATTGTTCCTCCAAAGCCCCACTTCTGATACCACTTGTCACTTTGACCGGCGGAGGCTCTGCGTCAGGGAAGGAGGCGAGGCAACAAAATGCAGTCAAGATGGTTTTATTCACACTGCAGGTCACAAGTACACAGACACCCATTTCACAGTGAAACAAAGAAGCTAGCTTTTATATCTGTGGGCTATCCCAACACTCAGGTAAAGGGGATGACAAAATAAAACAAGAAATAATTGACACAAACCTAACACAAAACAATGGTACCAAATAATATTTACATGCATGCAAATTATTCAAACTAAACTAATCTAAGGTCAATCAACAATTAACATATATAACAAACCATTACCCCTCTCAGTTGAAATGGTATGCTCCAGGAGCTTTAACAGCACCTGGACTTAACTGAAGTAACGAACTGAAACAAGAAGCATTTGTTCAATAAATAAATGTATCAATAATCACTAATAAGGGATGGAGCCCCTGGTCTCCATCACACTGCATAAAAATATCTACATAGGAAGTAAAAGGATATCATAAACTCAGATACACGTGAAATATGCATTCAAATCAAAAGCAGGCTTAAAGATTATAAGCCGAGTGTGATTTTATAAAACTTTAAGTTAGTTCTTGCTTTTTTTTTTACATTTTTACATATGATTATGAAGTTTAAATCCATCAATGGTTTGATGACTAATAAAAAAGGTATTTATAGCTCTGTCTTTCTCTCTCTCATCCTCTTTGTCTCTCTTTCTTTCTTCCTTCCTTCCTTCCTTCCCTTTTTCAAGCTTGAAAGTGCATCATAATTGCAGACTGCTGCCAATAAAAGTCTGAATGACTTTTTCAAGATCTTTCAGCGTCATGAACAACCACAGCATGACATTATGTTAGAGTGACGAGACCTCTGCTATTCTACTCAACTGTTTGATGTATGATTTAACACAAGAATCCCTGTCTAATGCACCCTTTCAGCATGTTAAAATGTAAAATGCTTTACTTATATATTTTTTATTATTCCGGTCAGCTGTCATTTTATTCAAAGTAGGCAGATGAATGTTATAATTTACTCCTTATGGAGCAGTTAAAGCATTTTGATTATACTGGTTCATGCAGAGGGTGCTACTTAGAGTTTTAAGCCGCAAGGTAAATCATAAAAATATAAAAACATTAGAAATTGAGTTTTTTTAAAATTATTATTCTAAAATTACAAAACAACTTTCAAGCACTTTACGGTAAGTCTTTAAAGAAAAAAAAAAAGTTTGTCTGGTGTGTTTTTTAAGCCATTTGTCTTCATTTTCTTTATGTTTCCTTGTGTGTCAGACATTATACTCATTTCCATATGAGAAATTGAGAAATATGAAAAAGTTGAAAACATAAAAGTGCCTAAAGAGTGACAATGTCATGCCAGGAATACTAAACTCAGGCATTACAACATGAACAGAAACAATAGTTTGGAGAATGTATAAACTAAAACCTAACCCAGGGATTCAAAATCAGTTTATGTTTTACTCATTAATGGTTTGACAGCACAACAGTAACAACGTTGTTGCAATATGATTCAAAAGTCACCATCGGTCTCAGTGCTCAAACTATATATCTGTCTAGGGTTAGATTTCCTACAGTAGCCAGCTCAAGTTAATGCTACACATCAGGTGTGGAAGAGAAGTAAAAATATAGAGATACAGTCAAATGGCTTCAGCAGACAAGTAGTCACTGCTGCAGCTAATAATACTCTGACACAGTGGTTAATGGATAACAGAAAAATAAAAAAGAAAGAAAAAAACCATGATAAAACAAAAATAATAATAATAAAAAGTTTTATTACCCGGGGAACTAAAAACAACATCATTGGTTGTCTTTACGGTTTATCTGACCTTTTTATTTTTCTATAATTTGCATTTAACTATATTTTCTGCATAGAATATATTTGGATAAGGAAGATGACTCACTTCATCTGTTTCTGTGTTTCCAGTAAAGGGATACCATTCTTATACCATATTCCTGTTAGGTAGGGTTTTTTGTCAAAAAAACAATTGCAGTTACAGATAGCACATCATCCATATATAGTAGTTCAGCTACCATTTTGTAGCAGCAGCCCTTTAAGTGCTTTCATTTTCTTTTCTTGCTGCAGAGGGCTTCATGTTAATCATTATTGACACTAAATTAAAATATGCTCATTTGTTCAAAATCAGAATTTAAGCTGAGATTTCTGCAACCGCTGTGGAGATCATGAGTTCTGATACACTTTGGCTCTGTGACATTTTCAATTTTTATCCCTTTGATATCAGATAAAAAAGGGTGAGATATGAATCATATGTTCTTAAGCTTCAAATTGGAGTCAAACATGTCTTTTAACATGTGCTAACAGTTTTCTCTGCCATTTTGATCAGGGCTCAAGATCAAACACAAGTCTCTGGTGTATCAGTAAAAAATGAAACAGCTCTCGATCCTATCCGCAAGTTCTAACACAGCTGAAGAAAAAAAAAAAAGCTTTGGAAAAAAGTTCGAACAACTCTTACTGTTCTGTTTGATCACCAAATATCTTAACTGCTAGTGAAAATAGATAAAAAATAATAAACAAATGATGATAAAACTGAACAGGCACCAAGTTCCAGAAGCTTGTATAGCTGTCCAATAGCAACAGTTTGAAGTCGTCTGGATGACCTTGATTCTTTTTTAAAATCGTTTCTCTTATATTTGATGGTATGCTGGGATCATTGGACTATTGACCCAATTTATTCCAGGCTTCAGCTGTCAGACAGATGGCCTCACTGTCTCTAGACTCCAGAATAATTCGGGATACAGATGAGTCCAAGATCAGTTCAATGACGACAAGGTACATCATGTCCTGTGGCTACAAAAAAGCTCAACTTAATGCTTTAAACTGTTAAGTAGGACATGTTTGTGTGGATTTGCTATCTTTGGTTCCTCCTAAGTCTTGGGTCTTATACACTCAGTGGCCCCCTTATTAGGTATTGGGGCAGTTCCATCAGAATTGCCTCAAATCTTAGTGACATAGATTTATTAAGGTGTAAAGAGATTCTTCTTAAGTTTTTGGGCCAGGCTGCCTTTTCACAGTTGCTTCATATTTGTCACCTGCACATCCAGGATGAGAAAATCCTTCATTTATTATATCCAATAGATGTTCTAATGCAGTGTTGCTCAACCCTGGTTCTCCATTCAGATCTTTTAGGTGTTTGCCTGCTTTAACAAGCTTGCTTTCTTTTGATGATTAATGGGCTTTTGCTGAATTGCAATCATCTAAATCAGGTGTGTTAGTCAGGAAAAATCTAAACCAGGCAGAGTGAATCAGAAATCTGTTCAGATTCCAGTTTAACATTAGTTTACAATGCATTCAGAAAGTGGAACAGATATCTTAATAGAAATTCAACAAACTCTATGCAGAATAAGTAAGATGGGCCTGATGATTCACTTTTTATAGGTACCAGCATATTATGGTGTTAATTTAAAGGGAATTAAATGACAGAAAGGGCTGCAAAGAGTCCACTGGAAACATTAGCGGATTTAGTTATCAGCTTTAGTCAAAAGAAATAGAAATTTTAATAAAACATGAATGAGAAATAGCAACAGTAATGGGAGAAAGAAAGGAAACCAGGTTTTTCCATAAAATAAATTAAAAAAAATAAAATAAAATAAAATTGGAGAAATGAGAAGTGCGGGGAGGAGGAGGAGATTTTCTAGTCAGATTTAGGCGTACTGGGCTAAGTAGCATTCTTTTTAATTTGGTGAGACATTGCAATGGTAAGTGTAAATACTATGGAGTTGATGAAACAATAGAGCATGTTATGTTACACTGTCAAAATTACAAGGGTCAGACTGAGTGAACCAGAGTCCAAGTTTCATGTTCTTACCTGACAAAAGTGGCACCCAGTGTGGTTTTCTTCTGCTGTAGTGCAGATGTTCCAAGGGTCAATCAGTTGTGTTTTTGGTCCAGAGATGTTCTGCATAACCCGATTGTAACATGTGGACTGAAAAAATAGCTGGAGTATTCCAGCTATTTTTGCCATTCCATCAATTCAAACCAGTCTGTCCATGTTCTTCCACAAAACTGGGTATTTTCTGTTTTTTGGAGATGACTGACTTTGAAAATCCCAATGATGAGCTTTTTCTTAAATACTCATAACAGACCCTGCGGCACCAAAAGTCAAAGGCAGTTAAATCTGCTTTCTTCTCCATTCACAGTTTAAACCAAAGGCATCCATATCTTTTCTTATATGGATGCCTGAATGCATCGGGCTGCTCCGCTGTGACTGTGAAAGTCAAGCTAGGAACAAGTATTGCAGATTACTTCTGCAGTACCTTTTGAAGCCCGTATTCGTTTACCCACAACACTCGTCATATAATAAATAAACTAATAAATTAACTTATTGGCAGTTGAAGAAATAGGTATACCTAATACAGTGGCAACTAAGTTTGTCATTTCCACTTTGATCTTACCTGTTGTTTGGACGTTGCTTTGGAAATCCTCTGGATCTGTTTTAAAACCTTTAAGTTTCTTGCTTTAGAGCAATGTTCTCTCACAGCAAAACACTTTTACATTTGCTGTCTTTTTTGTGAGGCTACTGTGATTATCTTTAACATTTAGCTTCAAAGCAGTAAACTTAAAAAACAAAACAAACATGTTAATGTAGAGGTGATTTGAAATACTGAAGATCAGTATGTGAAATTCTTCTGATCAAAAGAATCTGTCTAATAAAAGGCCAGATTCTTTATTTCCAAGCATTCACATGGTTAGTGCATTTTGGCACATATTTTGTAAAATGCATATTGACATTTATTGAAAACCCTCAAAAACTGAGGAGTTCTCACATCCCATTTGTTTTGCTGCTGATGATATAAATTCAAGTTGAAGTAAAAAGAAAATAAATGTAAACAAGACTTGATTGAAAAGGATTGTAGCCTTTTCCAGAAAAAAAAATTCTTTTGAGAGAAAGAAATGTGAACCAGTCTGAGGCAGCAGTCAGTACGTCCCTCTCGACAGCACGCTCCTGTTGCTAAGGAAGCACAAAGGTAAGAAAAAGCCTGCAGGGTATAAAATTGTGCCTTTTACAGTAGAATATTTTGGCCAGTATGACTTCAATAGAAATCAGTCACCCATGCACTTGGAAATATATGCTTTTATACAAACACATATAGACATTCACAGAGCATTCTCTGCAGTAGTTTTGGTTCATTCTTAAGGCAAATTATCACCACTGACCTCTGCATTAAATCCAATTAAAATTAATTTCAGCAATAACAATTCATAGCTCAAAGCTTTCCTCTTTCAATTAATATGTCAATTAATTGTAAGTGCATTATCAGAACCAAGGGGTGAAGGTCACATTCTCTAGTACTTGCCTCATATTATATTTGGGAAATAACGCTGTTCGCATGGCATTTGATTTAACATTCCCAGCCAAGTTTATTCAAAGTCATCTTTTTTTACTTTTTACTTTGCGATGATAGACGAGAGTCGGCGAGACCGAGCGCATGCATGTCCCAATCAGGGAGGTACATAGGATCAGAGATCATCCACTTCAAACAGACCCGGCGACACACAGACGCCTGCCTGGTTGGCTGTGTATGTTTAAAGGTAGTGGAAAAAGACGAAATATAGAGCAGGAAAAAAGATGCACATTCAACAGTGGTTAACCCTAAATAAACAGTTAATAAAAAAGTCAAGCCACTGTTGCTCTCAATGAGAAACAGAAATGTTTCATATCTCAGTAGAATGGAGAAATGAAATCTGACTTCAGTCAATTTTTCATTGACTGGTCTTTAAATTATGTGACGGTTTATTTTGCGTTGAACAGTTTAACAGGAGGAGCCCACATTCTTTTAGAAAACGGCGTCCAAAAATACATTTGTTACTCTAGATTTGATTTACAAATCTTGAATAATTCACACATGTAAGCAGTGATTAGTTAATTTAAACTACTTTATGTCCTCTAACGAGACAAACTATACTGAAAATTCTTAGCAATGGTTCAAATCCAATGACTACACTGAGAACCCTGGTAATGTGTTGGTTAAATAAAATGAATCTGAAAAGGAATCTTTCTCCTGAGGGGAAAAAAGGATGCTTCTTTTGAAGGCATCATATGTCAAAATGCCTGCAATATGGATATGCTTTCATTGTTTTACAGAAGTATTCATACCTTTTGAGCTTTTTCCCCATGTTGCCATATCACAACTGCAAATTTCAATGTTCTACAAACATGTTTAAACTTGAGACTTTGGCAAAGGAGGAATAGGTTTTGATCTAAGCATTGTATATTTTTAGATCAAAACTTATTCATATGATCAAAGATGATTTCTATTAAATTCAGAAGCATGTGCAAAGTTAATTCATAACTACAGAATTAACTTACAGATGCAACTGAAATGAAAGATGGTTCTACGGATTTACACTTCTAACATTTTTAAATAAATGTCAGTAGGCTTATCCTGCAATGACCAGTGATGGCCATAAAATCCCAATAATTCTTATTTGTGTTTATAAAACGTGAAAGTTCAATGGTTATGAAAGCTTGTGCATGAAACTGCAACTAAGCTTTGCAGAGGGTAGACTCAGTTATTCAATGGATGACCAATTACTCAGTCTATAAATTCTAATAGATTTTGGAGAAGTTACAGAACTGTTACAGCTGCAGTAAATGTCCCAGATGCCATTAAGAAATCCCTGTGGTCTTTAAATTAGGGCTTAATATGAAAGCCATTGAGATCACACTTTTAAATGATCCCATTGATGGATAAAGTTTCATCTCGTGGGGAGATGGAAGACATAAAAGTGCATGAACGTATTTTTTTTTAACAGCTGATTTGTTGAAACAAATCAGAATACAGCTTTAAGTTCTTTTAATTATAATTCACTTTATTCAGCACCACCCTTGAGACTACATTTGAATAAATAAAATTTCTAAAGTTTTGCAGTTAAAGAGTTGTGAGGAAATTAATTAAATTATCTCCTGCTAACCTACCCAAAATATAACACTTTTTCATCTCTGGTGCTAATTAACAGCCTGGAACATAAAAAAAGTCAACCTCGGATTCACAACAGAAATAACACATTTTAATCTGTCTCTCTAAAGGCTGAGCAAGGACAATGAACCACAACCAATCAAGACTATCACCAAGTGAAAGTTTTATTTTTCACCATTTTATTTAGAAAAGATGTCTCTAACCTGAGAACAGTGAGGCTGCTACACAAAGGGAGCTTGCTTTCTTTTGTTTTTTCATGTCAAAGAAAAAAAAAGAACAGCAAAGAAAAATCAAAAGGAATCGCACACAAATGACCTCTCATTTGTGTGCGATTCACCTTCTAAAGCAAATATTTAGCTCTTTACATTCTCCGCTCTCCTCTGACTGAGGTGTAAAAATAAAAGACGTAAAAAATAAAAAAAATTAAAAAACAATCCTACTGCACATCCGCCACTCAACTTTGGCTGAGAGTCCCGCTTCTTAGATAAGCCACCTGCACCAGATTTATTAGATTTGTATATAGTAGTTGTAGCAGAACAGCACTGTCAGATCACAAGCTGTTAACTTACAGAGACTTGGATATTTAAATGTGGTAGCCTGCATGATTTTGCCAAAGGTTTCAGTATTGGTTTTGCTTTGCTAAATCCTGAGATGTTGATAAAGGGGAGAAGCGACCGAGTTTTAATGAGCCGCTCAAACTCTTAGCTTTGTTCCCCCATTTTTATTCCTACCGCCACAAGCAATAATAAAAAAAAAACAAATAAAATAAAAAAAAACTTGTCAACAGTGTTAATATTGACTTGAATCACTGGTACAACCAGTTAGATTTTCTTATAGTTCAGAAAATGGGAGTTTCCATCTGAATTGTTCTCGTTTTTCCAGGAGAACAAATCGTGCTCGGCTAAAAAAGTGTAACACAATTTCTCTACACGCTTTCTTCGTAGTAAGCAGAGTCTTTGAGTGCTGCTCTCCAGGGTGCTTCGCTCTCTGCACGTTGAGCTCCATCTGAAAAGTTGCACCACCAAAATAGGTGCAAACATCTTGCAATAAAGCAAATGGGGAAACATCCCTGCACATTTTGAGATATAGCTTAATCAGATGTGAATAATAAGTAAAAATAAACCCACGGTACCTGAACATGGTTTGGCAAAGGCTTGTACTGCATTGCTCTCCAGCTAACAGTCCAAAGTGCTCAGTTGGAAATTGTCTGCTTGTTCTGCTCTTGTATGTTTTTACTTAAATACAATTTAAACAATCCTAACTTTACAAGTGATCTGTTTTGACTTTCTTCAATCAACCAAATGCCCAACATTTCAAGTATACCCCGCTCTTTTTTTTTTCTTTTTAACCTCAAATCAAGCTTCAAGATTGCACACACTTCATGGTAATAAGTATGACGGAGGGCCAGCATGGAGTTAATGAGTTATTGATTGTTGACTCACAGAAATAATCCGCTCTAACATTCTGTAACATCTGTATTAAAACATGAGAAGTCGAATTTTACATAAATCTGCCCGGAGGCATCGGCTCGCACGGCTCCTCGTTTGTCTTTGGATGTAGGTAATATATGTGTGTTACATTATTCTCGTCTTTCAGAATTCTATTTTGCAAACTTTTGATGTTTTCTGGCTTTTAAAATTCAGCCCGCTCCTCCGGGGGGGTCGTGCATGATTTTCACCGTAACTGGTCTCCGTCAAGTTTTCTGTCAGCAAGCAGACTAATAAATTATATGAGCTAAAAACAACTTATTAATACAGAACTAAAAACCACAAACAGGATAAAAGCAGGAACTATGAAAAAATTAAGAATGGCGAGAAACGGGAACTCACAAGAAACAAACTTAGATAACAAAACTCATAGTCCGTTAGTGTGGCTACATAAATACTAATCACAGGATAAGTTCAGCAGAGGTTCTGTTTCATAGCTAGTGCTGGTACAGCACTCCGACGGAGGTGAGAGGACATGTTTTCTTGGAGTACACTTCTACTGAGCTGCAACGGGTGGTTATCTCGATAGGACTGGAACAGTCAAGTGCAGCCACAAATGGCTGGTGAAGGGTTCGTGACCCGGAAGCTGGAGAAGGAGGGAATCACTAAAGACAAAGTGATTCTGCAACAAGTCTTTTTCCAATTGTCGCATCTGCTTTTTCTCTCCTCACCTACAGCATCAGTGACACGTTTAAGTGGTCAGTGCTCCTCCCTGTTGCGTTTGTCTCCGTTATTGCGGCGGCGTCTCTCCAACCGTCTCGATGCCGTGCTGCTGGAGCTGCGCCCGGAGCAACGCGTTCTCGTTCTTCAGCTCCTCAATCTTAAAAACAGAGGAATTTAGATCGTCAACAAAACAACAAAAAGTTGTTGTACTTTAGGAATTTGATCAGGAAAACAGATCCATTACACTCAGTGAAAAATCTTAAGTGTTTATTTCAGTTAATTTTGGGGACTCAACACTAAACTCAGTTTCTCTGAAACCATGACTATTAAATTAAACACATAAAATGTCATAAGTATTACATTATGGGCTATGAAACCATAGGGAAAAATCAGAACAGTCACTGTGCTCAGAAATATCAATGGAAGTTGAGCACAACAAAAATCTGTTGTACAAAAAAAAGAAAACTGAAATAAAGGAGATGACAGCTATCAAGAGTTTGATTGAACGTCACAAAGCATGATCAATACCGGGAATGCTTAACGGTTACAAGCTTGTGAACAGCCACACCTCAATCACGGAATTTACCAGAAGTGCAGCTGAAATAATTAACAATATTACTGAAATAATCATTAACTAATTAATTAAGATATTAATTGTTCATGTTTATTTTCTTATTTACAAAGGGAATTAAATTATTTGCTTGCTTATATCCTTTAATGTATTTCTAATCATAATGTGCCAAGCCCCTATGGCCCTATTAATCGTCAGAAAATCGATAGAATATTTGACAACTAAAATAATCGCCAGTTGCACTCCTAATCAGAGTGGTGCTGCAGGAATAAGGAGAACAAAGCCTGTGGGTCTTATTTTAAAAATTCAGTTGAAAATATTTTTTTCTATTTCATCTGGGAATCAAAGTCCCACAGCCTGGTGAGAGAGTGTGGAGGTCTAAATTTTGCAATGTGAAGTTTCCACAGTCAGCGATGAATAAGGAAATCCATGTCATCTACTGGTGTTGGTCCAGTTCTATCAAGTCCAAAGAATAACCGGACATTTAGAGCACTTCATTTATGCTGCTAGCAAACTTTATGGAGATGCTGGATTCATTTTCCAAAGGACTTGACATCTGAACAGACTGCCAAAAGTACCAGTACCAGTGACATCCTAATTAATGATTATGATGTCACTGTGCTTAATTGGTCAGTGAACTTGAACTGACTAAAACCCAATAGAGAATCTATGGAGCATTATCAAGAGCAGGGGTGTACAACCAACGGCTGCGGAGCCACAAGTGCCTCTTTGACCCTTCCATATGGCTCTTAACACAGGCTAAAAATTAAAACGAACCAGTTGATATTTTTACATTTAGATATAATAACAAATGCAGTTTTTAAACAGTTTTCCAGTATATTTCTGCAATACTTGCATTGAATTTTCACAAAGAATAATACAAAGTATTAGTAATATGTTTTTAGATCTGATTTTCTTGTTAGATTGGTATCTATGTGCTTTTTTATTTTTATTTATTTTTTTACATATTTTTCTGTTCCACAGAATCAAAAAGAACTGTCCTGTTTGCTAAATCCTATGTTTATCTTTATTTTAAATTCCAAACAGAAATAAAATTGTGGTTCTTTAAAAATGATAAATTTTCTATAGTTATTTATCTAAAATTTTAGGTTACGCTTTTTTTTTTTCCTTTGGTGAGTCAATTGACATTTGTGGTAGTACATAAGTTTTATTTGGTTTAGCAGAGTAGAAATGTCTCTTTAGGTTGTAAAGGTTGCAGACACCGGGTCAAGAGGAAGATGAGAAGCACCAGAACCAGACAAGCTGAAGGGCAGTGAAAGCAAGCTTAGCCTCTTCCTGACCCCAGCAGAGCCACTGGCTGATCACATCTATACGCTGCACTGATGGGAGTAATTCATACCAAAGAAAAAAGCCCAAAATATTGAGAGCACTTACTGTACATAACTTGAATCTATTTTTCAGTTAAATGAAGTTCTTTTATTTTCTGAAAAGCAAAATTTTGTATCTTCATGAGCTGCAAGTTGTAATTATCAAAATTAACTGAAATAACTTTATTCAATATAGAAGCTTCACTTTTTCAATTGAACTACTGATATAAACTTCTTCATGCTAATCTATATTACGGCAGCCCATCTGTAAATGCAGCTCGTGGTTTACAGAAGCTAACTTTTTTTTTTTTTTTTCTATTTGCGCAGTAAAACTGGCTTATGCTAATGGAAGCGTAGCTTTGTGGAATACCTGGGATTAGGGAAAATTCATGCAGACCTTTTCAAAGACACCCCCTGTCCAAAACCCACCATTCTGACTCCGCAGCTTCCTCAGCACATGACTGAGTAGAGGATATGAGGCTTTGAGCACTGGAATAAAAATATATTGCCGAGCACCTTGCAGGCCTCGGATTCAATGGGAGACAGACGGCAAAAAAAAAGAGCTCCAGAATTTTAGAATACTTTCAATGCATTAGGATGCACTTAGTTTTCACACTGAGTATATCATCCCCACTGCCTCTGAAAGCACTGATGTCAGGTAACACTTCTCATTATAAGAGTGCAAACTCTTTGATCCTCTTTGTCAGCCCGTGATGATTAGCTACACAGCCTGGAATCCCAGGGGGTTTGTTTTGGAAAAATAAAGATGCACATGGGGCTGGGATGGATTTCATGCTTCTGAGACTTTCCTGCTGAATGCAGCACCAAACCAATCTATTCAGAGCAGCGGCAATCTTCACAGCCACATATGCAGCCCGCTGCCGCAGACTGTTTGTGCGCAAATTTATTTATCTGCTACACCCCACCACCTCAAAAGAAGGTTTTGAATTATCATTCATAGGTCTTTTTTATGTATTCTTGAGCTCATTGAGATTTCACTTGATGCCATATTTGCAGGCTCGAAGCAAGGCCTGATATCAGTACCTGCTGCCTGCACAACTCATTGTCCACTTGTATCCTCTCCACTTCCTTCAGACTCTCCTGCAGTCGCTGGTTGCTTTGCCGCAGGTCACGGATGTAGTCACAAGCTTTTGAGAGGATGCCTCCTTTGCTCTGAGGGGGACACAACTGCAGTCACATGGCTGAAAGGCAGAAATTTAAAATGGCTGCACGATAAAAATAAAAAAAAAGAGCGAAACGGCTTACCGCTCCGGTCTTGGTGCTGTCCATAGTGCAGTCGGGTATCATCTTGGAAAGCGTGACGATCCAGTTATTGATTTTGTCTCGTCGTCGTCTTTCGACTAATCAAAGGGAACAGGGAGAACACAGCAAAAAATTTAAAACAGCATAAGCTCTACATTTATTTTCAACTGAAGGTAATTTTTGCCTGAGGAACCAGATTTTTCTTTTTTCTTGGATCTTTTAGATTTCAAGCAAACTGACCAAGTTCAACAGCTCAGCATTACCCTCTAGTGGCCATTTAAAAATAAGTATGATATCTGCTCTTGTAATAACATATTATGAAAGGGTTTGGTGAAGTTTTTTTCAACAGAAAATGTTCCATTAGGCCCCTCAACAACCCCAGGCTGCATTGTGCTGGACCATCAGTCGAAATCAAAAGCCACAATCATCACTAATTACCCACCTTCATTATGTTGCGCTCGTCTTCTTTCATCTCGTGGCGTTCGGGGTCCGTCCATTTTCCTGCACATAAAATGAAAATAAAAACACTTTTCAAACACTGCCACATCACTCATCTCCGAGCATCACACAATCAGGTAGAAATCCAATCCTATCCCCCAAATCCAGCTATGCCTTACCCTATTATATGCAGCATTCTTCAATGTTATCTTGCAATTCAAAACTAATGTAGGAGCTATTTTTACCAGGCCTCTGAAGTTGCTTGTGGTTGAAAAACTTCGGGATGCACGGCCATGTGAGGCTATGTGTGCAGCTGTGACGCACCCACCCGTAGCCTCGAGCCACTTAACTGGAAAACTGAGACTGGGCCAAACTTCTGCTGCCTGTTCTGTTCCCAGGTGAGGCCCAAAGGGAGGACACTGATCTATTAGTGCTTAAAATGACTAAGAGAGCTGCTTTCTGCTGATGTTTGGGTGTTTGGAGACCAACATAACGGCCTCGTGTCTCTGTATCCTGCCCCGGGACTCTGCTTAACGAACTCACAGAGACATCACTGCCAAAGCTTTCTAATTTGCCTTCACGGTATAAAAGGGCCAAAAACAGACGTTATCATATGTGTTATTTTATAAAGTGTATTTTCATTTGACTTGATGTTGGTCGCAGGGGAAGGTTGGCTTTGAGTGTGGTGAGATTTTTCTGTGTCGTTGCTTATGTGTTTAAGATCACTATTCTGTTAAAGATTTGAGAGAAAATTAGGCCCAAAGCGTTACATATCCTCCACCACCATACTTAACGGTGGGGATAAAGGGCTTTTTCACAGTCATGTTTTAATTTACATCAATTACATATGGAGTTTTTGTTTTCAAACAAATCAAACTGACCAAAGCACACCCCAATAATGTTTAGAAAACTTTATTTATATTTAAATAATTTTTATATTTCTGATGACAGGTCAGAAATGGCTTTTTCTGGAATGCCTCCAAACAACTGCTTAGAGTTATTGACCCAAAATGCCCTCTTTATTGCAGCTTATGATTTTTTGTGCCTCTTTAGCATCCTGCTTATTGTGTGCGATGGTGAGATAAATATGGGTCTTCCCCTGTGGCTAAAAGAAATGAGCCTCTGTGTCGCATTATATTTATGGCCCAGAGAAACAAAAAGTTGTGAATTACAAATTAGTAGTTCGTATAAATTCTTAACACAAAAGCTTCAGTTACAATTATCTTTAGATTGTTGGGAGTCATCAATAACTGTCCCAGCAGTGACTTGGTCAAAATGTCCTTCATTGAATAAATGTACTCAAATTAGATGGGAATTTTCTTAAAAATTTAATTGCGAGTTTTGACTTCTGAATTGAAAGATTAATTATTATCAGGGATGCCAACAAAATGGTTTCTGTTCTATATTAATAGGATTTAGCTGAAAACTGGATTTAGCTCAATGGTTCATTTAAAACAATGGGGGGATAGCTGTGTGAATAAGTGTGCAGGCCCAGAGGAATAACGATTTCCCCTTTTTTTTCTACACTATAGAGCCACACATCATCTCAATATCCCTGATGTATTGTTTCCACACAAATAAAAGACAATAAGAAGAAACACAGCCTCAGTGCTGAATCATTTTATCCAAATTATTAGTAAAAACAAGTTTGTGCAGCTGTGCACATTGGTCAAAGATATTCATTTTTAATTCTCCTGCACCACTGGTCCTTTCTTAACAAAGCAACAGCCTTGACAGTAAGACAATGAATCATAAAATGAGACCCTACGGACAGCAGCTTGGACTTCTAATGATTGCAATGGATGATTTAGGGGATCAGCTTTAAGCCCTTGGCGGTCACCACTGGTCAGTAATATGTGAGGTATTGCAGAAATTCCAAAGAATATATTTTACCTAACGTAATTTATGAAACTAATACAGTTGGGTCAATGAAATGCACTTTTTCCAACAGTGTTTAAGAAAGAAACATCAAATACTCTCCATGTATTTCTCCCATCAACTTCAAAAACTAGGTTAAATGAGAACAAAACTGCACTACAACAAAGGAGCACTTAGAAACGACACTAAAATAGTGTGGATCGAGCATTTGTTTCCAGATGGAAAACAATGACCCAGTTTCTAGGTCCTAATGGAAAAATTTATTTGCCACAAGCACAACTAGCAACAATGGATCAGGGTCGGCATCGAACAAATTATCTGTGTCTCATACATCAAGAGCTTGGAGAATCACCGGGGACTTATGGATGAGAGGGTCGGGGAGGGCAGAGACTGAGAGACTTTGAGCTGCTTATTTCCTTGTGATCTTATTTGATTAGTTCATTTGCTGTTTAAAAAGAAGAAAAAAAAAGGAGTGCGGGAGAAATGTGGAAACTGTCCTCACCAGTTTAAACCTTCATGTTGCAGCAGCTCGTTTTCATCTCTGCGAACGGCAAATAGGGTGGGAGGTTTTCATTCACTTTGTTCACATGTCAATCATACTGTTGGTTAGTTAGCACAAATATATCTGTTACACTTTAAATGGGTTACAGTTATTACTTAGGAGGGAATAAATATGAACATGCATGTTACAAACAGGAACCTAAAGAGGGAAATAAAATATTCTACAGTTTATTTACATAAACTCCAGCATGGTTTGTTCTTTAACCTTGGCGGTAAAGCAGCGTGTTGACGCAGCAACATAAAGCAGAGATGCTGTCAGGGTAACAAACTGCTCAGCCCTTAAAGATGTCCATCAAAAAAAAAAATTACATCTTCGAAACATCTAGAGTTCTTTGAAATGACTGAAAGACATTAATATTTATTTTTATTCCATTACATGCATACTGACAAGATGCTTTTGACAGGAAACTGCAAGTATTCATACCCTTTGAGCTGGATTTGAGACCTCCGTGTCTAAATTTTATGTGACAGACCAACATAAAGTAATACATGGGTAGGGAAAGAACACATGCTTTTTAAACTAATCTAATTTCACCTAATTAATTTAAAAAGTAAAACGGAAAGATGGCCAAAGCTAAACACGGGACAATGTTTGGGGAGGCGACCTCTTACATGATGCAAAGGACTGGGGTGCGGTGGAAGTTTCTTCTAGTTGGTCAAAGCTCAAAACATACCACCAATGGTATAATGGTTTGAATCAACTCTCATGTGTTAGAATGGCCCAGTCAAAGTTAAGATCTAAAACCTAAATATGTGCAAAACTTGTAGAGACATAACCAAAAAGACTTGTAGCTGCAAACGTGGTTGTGGTGACTCAAGGGGTTTAATCGAGAAAAAAAAAATAAGTGTGAATCTTCTACTTAACAATTGTGTGTTATTTTGTGTTTGACTATCATATAAAATTCCAATAAAATGTACTGAAGTTGATGGTTGTAGTGTGACTGCATTTGAAACAGCTCAAGGGGTATGGATATTATACTAGCCAACTGCAAATATTGGCAAACGAAATCCTACATAAAACTCCTTTGCTTCTGATCTTCAAAAGGACTAACCCAAATTTTAAATGTTAAAAGGTTAAAGTCGGCTAGAAAATAACAAGAATATTCATTTAGCTCCAAGCAGACCCAGTTTGATAAAGAGTCATGTGTTCAGTTTGTGACCAAGAAAGCTAATGACTGAGTTGGCTTTTACCAAACAACAGAAAAATCAAGATACTTGAGATTCAATAATCTTTCAATTCTCAGCACTTATTAACCAGTGCCAATGTGTTTTTGGCAGGAAGTGAAGCCTCGTCTTTTAAGTAAGCATCTAAATTAAGCCAGAAGCAGCCTGGTGTCATTTAATTAACACAACAGACGCTGTTTGAGTGACCCTGCTTATAATCCAAGTGACTACAAATACCAGCATGTGTCTAACAGTGGAAGATCTTCTGAGATGAATCTCATTTGATGTCTTATTATTCCAAAGTGCGTTGCTTTCAGAGACAGACAAGCAGTATGGGCCAAAACTGAGAAAAGCAGATGAGGAACTCAGACTAAATCATGCAAAAATTTAGTAACAGAAGTCATAAAAGAAATGAAGATTTAAACTTCTTCATACACTCATATGAAAAAATACCTTACTATCCATTACATCTCTGATGCTGAGAATTTTCAACTCTACCTCTACAGCCTTCTCCTGCATTAGAATTTGGATTACTTGATTTAGGTCTCTTTGTTTATTTGATGTGATCACATCCTTTGATGATATGCATCTTAGACTGACAGATAGAGGCTGTTGATTTACAAAGAAGCCTGAATCAAGGCCTGCAGATTCACCGTAGGGCTTAAGGAAAACAGTCGAAATAATGCCAAACTCAAGTGGTTGAAGTCAAACTGAAGACTACTTTGATCAGGGCATTTCTTTAAAAGGAAGAAAAAGTTCTGATGTGATATTACTGAATGAGAGGAGATACTTACGCAGGATAAGGCTGCGTGCGTGGGGCGATGGTTCGTGGTGTGCCTGTCTGAATGACATCAGGGGGCGTCATCATCACATAAAACTGACCTGCAGGAATTATACAAGGATTTTTTAAGTGAGTAATCAGCTTCAAGTCAATATACACTTTAGAATTTCTTGAAACAGAAATTTTGCCATTTCTGTTAAAAACAAGAAGAACAAACCCCTAAATTTTTCTTTCATTTAAATTTAGACTTGTGGCACCAAATCTCACGACATTAAAGGATTGCATTTTCTAATCCAAATGAAGCCAGTGTGACAAAGTGCTTTCTAGTTGCCAACAGCTTGTCACTTGATCTAGTGAAGCAAATTTAAGCTGATATGAGAAACGCTGGATATGAAGGTGGATGCTTTCAGTTTGACAACCTGCTATATTTGCGTGTGATTGATTTGAAGCAAGAATGGCAGTAGTTTTCGAGTTGCCCTGTGTGTGGACAAAGTTTACTAATAAAGACTGTTCCTCAGGATGGCTGACAACACCCACACACACCGGCATTAAGAGGGCTGTGTGTGACACCGTTTTGGTACCCCGAGGAAGAAAAACAGAGTGATGTACAAGAGATAGAATCTTAAAGGCTGTAAGAAAATATGGTCATCCACTAAATCTGGATAACGATAGTGAACTTGACATGACTTTACATTCTTAAAGGCACAAAACTAAAAGGGCTGTTTCAGTCTTTAAAGAATCTGGGCCACATTTGAAGATCTAAAATGCTTAGATCAAAACAAGACTTAGATTCTTTAGAAACACAGTCTGAGATTTATAAAGGCTTTACTCTATTGGTTAAAACATGAAAAGGGAGAACTTTCAATGTTTGTTTTCTTTTTGCCATTTGGACCATGATGAAATTAGGCAAACATAAAATGTATTATTTATGGACTAAACTGGATTATTCTACACAGACTTTTTAAAACCTATTTTTTGATTAACATGTTTTCTACTCTGAAAAAACAAAACAAAGATTCAGTTTTCTCAAAAGTATTCCTCTTATGTTAAACCCCTGATAATACGCCAAGCTTAGTAAACAAATTCTAAACATAAGCTAACAGTGGATTGTTTTTCTTTCCACAAACCATCTTCAAATTTTTCTTATTCTCACTCCGGCTATAAAGCAAGTCCATACCTCGACTTGTATGGAACTGAGGTAGTTTAAGTTCTGGCTCTGTCGAATGATGAAATACAGTCTTATGATAAAAAAATAAAATCAGTTTATGGATGTGCTGCATGACTTTTTACATAATACATTATCAACTGCTTATGGGTAAAATTAATCGAATATGTTTAATGACTCAAGGCAAGTTTCAATATGATGCAACCTGTTAGAAAGTCAATTTTTTCAATATTTATGTAGTTAAAAATCCAAACCGAGGCACTATTAGTTAGCATTACTGCATTAAAAATCAATACAAAATATTAAAATCTTTATCAAGATTATAATTTAATTTAGTTAACCCTACAGCATAGTGGTGGCAAAAATGTGCAAATTACAGGCTGGATTTACCAGAACTAGCTCATCTATGCACATCTTATTATTCTGTTGTAATGAGCAAAAACATTTTCATTTAAAATTCCTCTCAACTTAACAACAGCATATATTTCCTCACCATCTATTTAAGGATGAAATAAACAATTTAAAGTAGTTGCACAAACTAAAACTGGGCAGAATGCCTGGATTTATTAGGCACAAATCTTTTTGGATCCCAGTTTGGGTGTTTTTAGAATAAAATAATTCACAGTCCAATGCATTATAAACAAATAAGAATTTCTGAATAAAACGAACAGAGTTACAATCACCATAAATGGTAAAAAAAAAAAAAAAACAACAACCAGTCAGTCATTCCTCAATAACAGCCCACAGGATCTAAACCAGGCCGATTTGCATACAATAAATAGATTTGTTGCACATAATGGAGCTGAATGTTTGGTCGCCCAGCTACTAATGTTGTGAACAGCTTCAAAGCAAAACACAGGAACCCATATCAACAGATTTCCTCATAAGAATCATCAGCAGAAGCACATTAAAACCTCACAACGAGGTAATGCAGCAGGACAACAACATGTGACTGTGTGGATGAGGTCGTATGGTAGCATGTGACAAACAAGCGGTGACTAAATTGCAATCGAGACTTGTACATCTGAAGACACCACTTGTGGTTTGTACATTGCCTTTATTTGCCATTTATGAAATTATCTGATTCTAAAATGAGCCGCCTCCTGGAGACACATGGGATCACATTAAAGGTGGAGGAGCTGTGGCAGGACGCCTGACCAAAACATGCTTTTCAAACACTTACTGAATAATAGATAAAGCATCTTTTCGACTCTCACCTTGACTGCAAATAAAGCTATAACCACAGCATGCAACAAATGTGACAGTAGAATTTGCATCTACAGTATCCTGCTGTATTTTAAATTAGTCAGAGCTTTAGAGATAATGGCTTATTTAGATCTACTAAGAGACAGGATGTTATTCTGGCTTTAGGGTACTCATAACGAGCGGCTTTTGTAAAAATAATGACTTAATTAGCCGTATAACTCTGATGTGCTTCAGCCCAGTGCAGACTGAGAGTGAGAAGTGACTCACCCCCTGCCTGTGTGAGGGTTGGGTCTGCAGCGGCCTGCACTGACACGGTCCCGTCGCTCACAGCGGTTGCGGGGAAGTAAGCGAAGCGGGTCTCCCCTCCCACTGCCTCTCCTGCTGGGCTTCCTCCATTACTGAAAGGGTTTTGGATCACAGCCTGTGACAGAAAAGAGAGGAACAGAGGGAAAGGCATGAGCGAGTGGCAATGGAGCAGTCACAGCAGGTAAACGCACACCTCGTTCTCTGTCAGACTCAATACCGGTGTCCCTCCTGCGGGCCCCCAAGGAAGACACAGAGCAGTGCGACGGCAGGGATAAAGAGCAGAAAGGAAGCGGCACAGATCTCGTTAGTGGTGATAACAACAAGGTCAGAGCTCCGCTGGTGTACTGCAACTGAGATCAAGTTAGATATATTCTGGTTGGAAAAGCCCCAATGACTGTTAGAAATTTTGCTGAGACCGACACCTTATTCTGATTCTAACATAAACTTTTGTCAAATAAGTGAATAATGGCCCATTAACCTCTTGAATATAAGAACAAATAGAAGAAACGATTGCAGTTGAAGCAATTAACCGGATTGTTATGAGCTAATTTCTGTAATTTTATCATTAAATAATTATCAACTAATTTAGTGATTGATTAATTGTTAAAAAAGAGTATACAGATTCAATAAGAGGGCCATTTGCTAAAACAACACAGTAGTTAAGCAAAAAACTGCACACAAAACATTAACTTTTTTACATTTCAGATAAAGAAAAAAAAATTCTGTAAATATTTTCCACCCAGAACTCAAGTGGCATAGTTTTAGCTTTACCTGGTTCAGGTTCTGACGAAATAAATCTCACTTTAAACCCCTTTTGTCCAGTTATTATAAATCAACCCTACACTGCCAATGTTTTTTTTATCCGGTTAATCGTCAGAATAATAGGTTACTAAAATAATCTTTAGTTGCAGCCCTAAAAAAAAGTTACAATGACTATTGGTTCTGAATTATTGCTCTGATTATACTTATATGACTTACAACTATATAGAGATTTTAATTTGGAGAATTACTTGCTGATACAGATTTCTGATTTTCTTTAAAGTCGACCTATTTCGCATGTTTGTTTAAACAAAGGAATAAAATACAAAAACAAAAATATCTTGAAGGTTTGTTGATGGAGACAGTAGTTTATGATTCCAAGAGAAGATAAATTAAACACATTAATTAGTCCCTAAAATTAAAGATAACATTGCTTCCTATTTTGTCAAGTCGCCTCTGTTTGTTGTTTGCTCGAAACAATAATTATCTGGCAAAACATGCCCTGTTGTAATGTGTAAAGCACACCAGCTGTGGATAAGCAAGGGTCAGCGGGTTAATTGAGGAGGGAATGGAAACCCCCTTGTTCTGCTACTCTACATGCAGCTCAGTCAACAGGTAGCAGACAGTCCCTGTACTGTAATGTCCACAGGTGGAAATTGCTGAACAAAAGCAAAGCAGGACCTGCTATGAGCGACTTGGATAAAATCTGCTTTATTAAAGGAACTGGTTTCAGGTAAGTTCTACAGTCTACAGTGATGATTTAGGTTAAGGAAATTCAATGCATTTTTTTCTATCTTCAAATATAATAAAGTCAGCAGTAAATGTGGATATAAAAAAAAGCCCTTTTTGAGACAGTCACCTAAGGTGTACCATTCCTAAAAAAATAATAATAATAAAAAAAAAAAAAAATACAAGTTTCACTTTTCATTAACATCTCACAGTGGAGAGCCCAGAGCAGACCCAGAACTTGCTTGAAGGACTACATATCCCATGGAGCCTGGGAAAACCTTGTGATTCCCAACATAAACAAAAGTGAGGCTACGAAAAGGGCCGTCTTTGTTTTCTTCCTGGACCTGTTACCCTAGCAACCCTATGATGATGGACAGATGGATTCTCAATCACTTGTTTTTAATTTAGTGAAAACTCAGAATATTTGTCACTGTCTCTGAATACATGACACAAACAGGATGTGAACATTTCAGTAGAAGGAAAAACATGTTCAAAACTGTCCAGTCTGAATATTAATACTTCCATCTCACAGTTCCTCTGATTAAGAGCCAGTCTTGGAGATTTATTTCACCAACCTTTTGTCAAGATTTATTTTCTCATTTGCCTGATTCCAATAGATCAGAGACTCCAACAACACACTGATAGTGTATACATAGACAAAATGAAGAGGAAGGATAGTTTTGCAATAGTTTTAGTTTCTTAATGAAATGCCAAAACAGAACATTTTCTATAATGAAGACAAAGGATACAGCTTTTCTTTTAAAGGCCCTACATAGTACCAATTTGTTTTGTTCGGGAAAAAATAATGGTTGTGTTACCTGAGCCACAGCCTGAGGAGCCCCAGCAAAAGCAGCTGTTGAAACGACGCTCACCGCTCCTCCTGCATCCTCTCTTCCATCAACGTGTTGGTCGGTCACCTGGACAACACGATACGTCACCTTTGGTACAGAGACACAAATTAGTAAAGTTGAGCAATTAGAGCAGACATCTATCATATTTTTTTCCATTTTAGGTGCTCTGAACATAGACAGAAACCTCACCTGGCTCGCTGCTTTGTTTATCATTTCTGTTTCTTTAAGTTAGCCAAAGTCAGTATCTGAAATTGCTGCTCAAACCTCAGCAATGCACGGATCTCATCATCCCACACAATATGCTTACGCCTCAGAATGTGCCTGATTTAATTTTTAAGGAAGCTGTGAAGAAAATGAGCCCGTTTGTCTCAAGAATCGCTATTTGTATTCCTCCATCATGTGACTGTCCTGCTGACTGACATGTGACATTTCCCCCATGCCAATCCCAGACCAGACTGGAATCACATGACTGCTCACGCTAGACCTGTTTACGCCAAATGAGCCACATGGATCACTGGCTTAATTCCCTCCAGTGCAAAAAAACCAAACAAAACATACATAACACCCAAAATATAAAAAAGCCCTCTTCGATGTCATGGTACATTTTTCCAAAACATATTCACCATTTCCAGATCCATCATTAACGAGTAAAGAGATGCAGATAAGTGGATAGGAAAAAAAAAAAGATAATAGTCACATTGGACTTCTGGGAGCCAGAGAAAGAAAAACACATTTATCTTTGCTTCAGGCAAATTAGTCTACAACTCACCTGACTCAGAAATATGGGACATGAACTCAGATCAGCGAGCAGATACTCGCTGAACTGACCGGCTTGTCCTGAAAGATTTTCATGATATTTCCAACCGTCCAGAAATTTCTTGGCGCAGTGGATGCTGCAACTAAAATGACATCTCTAGGAGTGAAATTACACTTGAATAACCTTTAAATATACAGTGCCTGGTTCCTTTTTTAAGCTTGTGTAGCTATTCTTTAGCTTAATCGGGTCCTTTGTTCTATTTTTACACTAAAGGATGATTAGGAGTTCCAGGTCACGAGAATCCTCAGAAACTTCTCATGGTTTGGTGTTTCAAAGTTCCAACTTTAATGTAGCCATTAGTTAAAAGTTTAATCAGTGAAGATTGATTTTATGGTAATCAGATGCGAAGTAAATACATTTGTATTCTGTCCATTCATGTTTTCTCAAGCTCTGTAGTCATGTGGAAGTGTAAGAAAGGTTTTATCCAACAATAGGAATTTATCAAGAATCTAAACTTCTCAACCATTGTGTTTTTAAAATATTTCTCTTTCCTTATGGGTTTGGTGTCCTTAAAATGTCCCTCCAGGTTTTATCGCAGATTCTCTAACAAATTAAAGTCTTGACTTTAACTAGGTCATTGTAACACATTAATAAACCATTCCATTTAAGAAACTGCAGTATACTTAGACTTGCTAATGTGCTCAAAACTTTTGCTTCAACAATTTTTCTTCTAAGAATACAATGTCTGTTTTTAGCTCCATCTAACTTCCGATCAACTCTGATCCTGAAGATGACAAACGTCCCTGAAGCACAATGTTGCCACCAGGATGTTTCAAGGTGAGAAGGGTGTGTTTGAGTCAACGTGCAGTTTTAGTTTTGCCACACATAGTGTTTTGTTCGAAAGCCAAACAGTTCAATTTGGCTTCATCTAACCTTGGCACCTTCGTCCATGTGTTTCGTGTTACCCTTTATATCTTGTGACAAACTGCAAACACAACTTTTAATGGCTCTCTTTCAACAATGGCTTTCTTCTTGTTGCTCTTCGGCAAAACTCTTCCACCGGATCTGCAGAACTCTGACCTTTTTCTCAGAATATCACTCTCCTTACCCAGCTAGCAAGATTAGATGGAGAACCATGTCTAGGACTGCATCAGGAGTCTGTAACTCCAGTCCTCGAGAACTGGTGTCCTGCAACTTTTAGATGCATCTCTGCTCAAATAATCAGGACATTAGCAGGACTCTGGAGAACCTGACTGCATACAAAGGAGATCATTTGATTGAGGTGCCAGGATACTGGCCCTTGAGGACAGGAGCTGCAGCCCCCTGGCCTACATGATGCAGTTTGTCTACTAATGCTCTCTATTACACAAAACTGGAGTCAATTATAGACTATGCAACTTTTAAAGATGGTTCCAATTAAATTTATTGAAGGGTAACAGAGTAAAGCGAAAACAACAAACTCACTCCATGCTTGCAATAAACCATGCATTGCTTTCCTACAACTTTATAATTTTTACAACTTTATATTTGTCCATCACATGAAATCCCAATAAAACACCTCGGGGTGGTAATGTGAACATTTTCTTAGCAGGTAGGAATACATTCACATTGTACTTTGTTTAGAACACAACGCTTCTGATCAAGTCCTTTCCTCTACCTTAATCAATATGCTGCAAACTACTAGGCACCAGAGACAGACGTGAAATTACTAGAGTCAAATTGTGCCTCTCTCTGGAACAGAGGCCTTTTCTGCTCTTCATACCAAGACGTGTTTGCCATCAAGAGCACTTTAAGACTTTCTGAAACTGCCATTGAGAAGCAGAAGTCACCTCAGTGTCACTGATTGATCCATAAGGTACCTACCTGCCCCCCCTCCGTGCGAAACTGATATTGGATGTTGTGGTCTCCAAATGCTGCAGCCTGCTGAACACTGGCTATTGTGACAGCCGTCTGCTCTTCCCCTGTTGCGTCTTACAGTGAAAAAAGAAAATGCAAACAGCCAGTGGTTATTATAAGAAGAGCAAACAGAACTACCAAGAGATTTTTCTACAACAGCTGTAGAACGAGTTCTGTCTTTTACATAAAGCAAATAGATGTACAGTTGAAACCAGATATTAAAGACGCATAACCATGTAATTTTTCACTCTCTGAAAAATAATAATAATCTAAACTTTAGTGTTTAGATGTAATTTTAAATAGATGTAAAATTACATCTATTTAATGAATACCTGACAAATTATAGACATACATCCTCACTGAATGTACTTTAAGGCAACACCTCAAAAACATCCTTCCTTGTGTGACAGTGTAGGAGAGAAAAACAAAAATAAATCTGTATAAATAAATCAAAATAAATCTGCCAAGATGCGAGAAAAAAAAAAACTGTGGGCCTCCACAAGTCTGGGTCATCCTTGAGTACAATTTTCAGATTCCTCAATGTGCCACATTCATCCAAACAACTATATGCAACTATAAACAGTATTATAATATCCAGCATACTGTTCAGGAATATGTGTTCTGTGTCCCAGAGATGAATGTGCTTTGGTATGAGCGAGCCAAGCCCTGAAAGGGAGTGTCTTTTTTCAGTCAAACAAGTCCAGTGAAACAAACTGGGCTCAAAGTCCATTTAGAGATGAACGGTAAGCTTGAGCACACCATAACAACAGTGAAGTACAGGGATGGCGGCAGCATGTTGTGTGACTGCTTAGCAGGGAGAAGGACAAGAGCACTTCACAAAACACTTCATCATCTGAAGAAATGATGCCATTTCTTGAAATGGTATCATGAAGAAAGATTATTATGTGAAAAATATTCCAGCAAAAACATTTAGAGAACAGCCAGGAAGGTAAAGCTTGGGTACAAATGGTTTTCCAAATGGGCAGTGACCCTAAGCATAGTACATTGTGAGTACAAACAGGCTGAAGAACAATAAAGTCAATGTTTTGGAGTGGCTATCAGAAACTCCTGATCTCAGTTTTATAGAAAATTAGTGGGCAAAGGTGAAAAAAGTGACGGTCTACAAACTTCCCTAAAGTTACATTAGTTCTGTTTGGAGGAATGAGCCAAAATTCCAGCAAATTATTTTGAGTTGCCAGTGGAAAGATAAAATATTTGATCCAATTCCTGAAGTTTTCACAGAATTTTCATCAAATATAGTACTAAGGAAATGTATGTAAACTTCTGAATTTGGAGCTAATAAAAAGCTAAGTATTTCACAAATAAAATAGCTTTAAGTAATGACCTTAGTTTGTTCACTGTGAGAAAAAAAAAATTACATCAACTGGTTTTGAATTCGTAAGCAATAGTTTGGTGTAAAATATTACATTTTTCTTTTTAAAATTGCTTTGATATTTGACATACATCACTGCCACTGCAAGCCAAACAAAAGCTCACCCTCAGATGCCTGGACAACCTCTTCTTCTTGCTTTTCTTGGCTGCAAATCGAATGCAAACAACTCAGTTTTCAGAAACTACGAAGTGGTTAAAATGTTTCAACAATCAAACAAACATAGCATATCACCCTCAACTTCTCCTAATCCAAACCCATGCAAGAGTCCCGCAAACCAACAATGTAATTTTATAGAAAAATCGAACCTTGCTGTGGTTTCGGTTTCCCTTAACGGCTGAGAACAATATTCAGTGTTTTAGTTAGCTTAGGCTGTCTTTGCACCTGAAATGTTATTGCCTAATTATTATGTTTTCTTGTAATACACCATTTGTATCTTTGAGTACCACATGTCAAATAATCTACTTAGAAGGTCCTCCGTGTTAGTTGCTAACTTAAGAGCAGTTCTCGCATTAAACTGACTTTGACAGCAGTTTTTTAGGGTCAGGCCTTGCTAAGCGTCCTAAACTAGCAGTGTCTAATAGCATGTAGTTGCTAGCCTGTCTCTGTTAGCCATTTTGAGTGTCCCGCTTACCTTGCGGTGTCCAGACTCTGTTCGAGCATATCCATCAGGGTGAAAATAAAAAGTGATATTTGGTGTCACAGACGGAGATGGGAGTGCTGATCACGGGAACAAACACTGGGTCATGTGAGAGAGACAGCCCAGGACACGTGAGGTACAACTCGGTGTCGGAGTTAAAATGGAGGCCGCTGCTGCTGTGGGTGAGATCCCGGAGTCACCGGGCGGATATAAGCGCCCGGTGACTCCGACGAGCGGATATAAGCGGCTCTCTAAGTCAAGGCTTTGCGCTGCTTTTGTTTTCATTTATTGGTATTTTTCTAACGTTAGCCTGTATTGATAAAAATATAAAACTATTAGGAATATAAAAAAAATAAAAAACATCATTTTTGTTATTAAAAAAACTATGATAGTTAATACGTATATTTTATAATTCCAATATTTTCATCAGTTCTAATTTCTTACAATTAAAGCCAGTTTTACCAAATTTTCTGTCTTATTCGGAAATTTCATACGCTCTCCCATTAAAGGACAGTTACAACACTTAATTTCCCCTTTGGATCAATAAAATAATTTAGAATTTTGATTTTATAAATCTAAAAGTAACTTAAAATATAAATGCTACATAAATACCACTTTAAGAAATAAAATGCTCTGTCTTTAGGTACACTTAGAAATACTTCTGCTGGGCCTTACTCAACTCTGTTGTTTAGAAATCTGCTATTGTCAGAGTTGTTCTAAATTATAACCACAAAGTGTGTGTTTTATTGATTCTATACAAAAATAAGAGTCAAACAAATTTGTAAAACGATATAGGCTATTCTGTTTTACATTGGCGCTATATTAAAAGTTTTGATTTTGTATACTTTTTCCGACTCGTTTCCTTCTTGAAAATTTATAATGAAGCACTCAGCACACGTTTCAAAATTAAAAGACAGTCTGACTCATACACAGCTATTATTCAATAGGTAATTAAGTGCGAACTGTGTCTATTTAGCTTGCATTACAGTAAAGTCAAACGCCACTCTAAACCGTGAACTTTGCCCCACTTAAACCGGAACCTTTCTTCTTTTGGTTTTCTATGCGACCTTTGATATATGAGCACCGCAATAAAACATTCTGCTTGAAATAGTTTCCGTAGTTTTAAAAGGTGGGGAACTCTGAGTATTATTTTTTTGTTCATTTCTGAGCAAATTTAGATTGAGATTATTCACCACCTAAAGTGAAATAACTGTTTTTTACCAGCCGAACATTGAAATCGTAACACTAACTCGATGAATTCAGTAACATTACTAACCGTTTCTTAGCCAATCAGCACTCAGAAAGTTGCCAGAGAGTTGCGTATGATTGGCTGAAATGGTAGGCGGTTTTGATGTACGGTGGTTTCACCGTGAAATAATTCCGGTTTGTCCTCCTTGAGTGAAGGTGCACAGCGGTGACTCTGTGACGGTGGCAGTCTCTGATTGTATTTTGCACAATGTCGGGCCGTGTTCTTGTTGGAGTAAAGCGTGTCATTGACTATGCAGTTAAGGTAAGCAGCCTCTTACGTTTCCAGCTGATATAATGTCCCTTTTAACAGTATTTTTAAGTGCTTTAGTTATTGACTCTGAAAGCTAATGTTAGCCTACCAATATCTATTAATTTTACTATGTGTGTTTACTATGACCTGCTGCAAAGGTTATATGCTCAAACTGCAAGACTGGAGAGTAACTTACATTGAATATAGACGCAGCCATGCTCCCTGTCATGTCCATATCTTACTGTTGTGTAATCTGTACCTGACTGCATAGTTTGTCTTCTCAGGAAGCATTTTCTGAGCATTATTATTCTATTAAAATATCAGTATTCTTTTCATTTGTTATTCTCTGGGAGTTGGAGCACAGGAGAACCAAAAAGCATGAACAGCTACATGAAGTCTATGCAACAGTAAGAACTCTCCTGTTCCAGCTGCTCCCAGCAGGATCTCTGCTGTGTAGTTGGAGCTGCCTCAGTACTGGATCTGTGCAGAAGATCACACAACAGAAGCAGTTCAGAAAATGTACTTTAGTTTAACTTTGTGTTTTACTAAGTAATACAATGAACTTCTAGATTACATCACTTAAAGTCATTGGTATATTGAGCTTTGATTATATAATCAAAATCTCATTCATGCTGTGAACTGACAAACAGGCAGAAAACTGTCTTCAGTTTTGTTTTCTTTCAAACATTTTTCTTGTTTCAGCTCAGTTTGTTACCAATCCTGTCTGATGGGATAGAACTTCACATGTGAACATGAATTACTGATGTCAGCAACACCAAAAGTTTTGGTCTTAATACAAATGTGAAGTGTAAAAAATCAACTGCACTTGGTACTGTGTTTATAGATAGATGGATAGTTTATTATTTATCAGAGCGAAGTTATTGTATCCTTGCATATAACAAACATTTCTGCAAGACCACCCATCCATCAGTTATCTTTGCAGACACAGCAGCCTAAGTAAAGAAACTCAGACTTCCCTCTCCCCGGCTACTTAGCACAGCTCCTATGGGGGGAATCTTAAGGTGTTCTCAGGCCAACCAAGAACTATTATGCGTCACGCGTGACCTGGGTCGTCTTCTGGGTTTCCTCTTGGTGGAACGCGCCTGGAACACCTTACCTGGGAGGCATCCTTACCAGATGTCCGAGCCACCTTAACAGGCTCCTCTTGATATAAAGGATCAGCAGCCCTACTCTGAGATCTTAAAATATAGAAGTGCTCCACATACCATACCATACCAACTTTATTTATGAAGCACTTTTTACACCGACAGGACCAAAGTGCTGTACACAATCATAAATATAATGCAATTAATGCAATTACATATAATATACAGACACAATAAAGCAAAGTGGAAACGTCTCAGATTGTGCCAAACGCCAAAGAAAAAAGATAGGTCTTAAGAAGGGACTTAAAAACAGCAGGTGAAGAGGCCTGTCTAATG